>JAQQZZ010150911.1:0-12588 GCA_030265115.1 Mopalia vespertina | reverse complement strand
AGAGACAAGTTCGTTTCTGTGCCCCTAAAATTGCTCCGATGCCCTCTGCGGCAATGTAGGAATTCGGAGCTTCCGGGACCTAGGCAGCCCCTGGACCCTCGCCACAGTTGGCTGGGATAGTTGGCCCCCCCCCCCAATATTAAAAACGTTCCGCCATGCCTGAACGACCCTGGACCCCACTGGCAACAAACAAAGATAAATCAGAACAAAGGCAAGACAATCACAGGACGTAATCACAAAGACATCACAAGCATATCGGCTTCATGTGCCCCTTAGCCCTGAAAGTACCAGGGCAACAGGAAGCTCCCTCCCAACCCTCCGTGGAGGGTTGTGGTGTATGATAAAATAATGTTCCTCCAAAGTCAAGTATCAACAGTGTACTTATGATTGGAGGGACTGGGCACTTATTAAATACATGTGAATTAAAAAATTAGTACAAAATATTAAAACACTATTTTTTATGTTTTGTTTTATTTATTTATTTATCCCCACCATCCAACCAAGACATGAAACACAGATTTTCTAAATCAACAGAACTTAATAAAATAGTAGACATTGATATATATAAGTGTATGTATACTTAAACAACAATATTCATCATTTACAGGACAGAAATCAGCAAAATTATATATGTGGCTTTGGTCAGAAGTCATTCAGAAGAACAAAACGAGAAAGTAAAAAAGAAAGTATACATGTAGATTGCACCCTACACGTAACAATGGCCTTGGATGCTGGTTAGCCTGTTAAAGACCTTCCTCGAAAACCTAATTCACATTCACTCATATTTACAAGGAAAGTGTTGCTCTATTTCGTTGTACTTTGCCAATATAATTTTGACAAAGAGAGCTAGTTACAAAGGTTATATGGAGTGATTGGCGTTTAAACAAAGAAAGACACAAAAAAAGGGGGGGGGGGGGGATTTAATTAATTTATACAACCTACTTAGTTAACAAAAATAGTTGTAAATTTCTGGGGGATTCCCAGTTTTCAACAGAAAGCCACTTAAAATGTGTTTTTTTGAATAGGGTTTAACGTCAAGCTCATTAGCGGAAGTGTATGATGGACATACATGTACAAGTGCAAAACAGAACTACAAATTTCCAGAATAAATTTATATCAAACTGATGCACAATACTTCAATACAGATTTACTTCAGTGATCTCACCAAATCAATTGTGGCATAACAAGTCCACCATACATTTTACAAACAGCACCAACATGAGATTGTGTCTTTCACTGAATAGCTGAAAATCCAACTTAAGTGAAAGATCAGTTTTGTCAACAACAGCTTTATAGTCTGTATAATTAGACGACTTTGTTTTCTTTCACTATAAAGCTTGCTTTAAGGGCTTTCCACTTAAATGGTGGCAGTCTACCCCAGCAGCAAATGGACGCCTTAACACAGAAGGCAAAGTGTGAAGGGTTTCCTAACATCTTTTAAATAATGTTTAAAGTACAATGACAGATACAAACCTGCTTAAGTAAATCATGGGCTTCAGTCACAAGATATTTGTTTTCCCTAACTTGTTTGTTCTGAATCCGCCATATAATTCAACTGAAAACTAAAAATGGGAAACATCTCTTCAGTTCAAGTTTTTGCATTTTACCATACATTTTAAATTAAACTTGGCTAACTAAATCTCATCTTGTTTTTCCAGTTCAACTGGCAGATTTTAAAAATACCAATCACTTTTCTCAAAATCAAAAGAAACAGATGACCAACCAATAATTCAATTGAAAAATAAAGTTGGGAAAAACCTTTTTTGAGCTGAAGTGAAAAAATTGTGTTATTAAAACAATAAATTTTAAACTCAACTTCATTAATTCTTATCTTGTCTTTCCAGCCCTGCGGTCAGATTACAAAAAATTCCAAAAACTTCTGTCACAAGTATGACCACCTTATAGCCTATTCTGCAAGTAGACTCTCCATTGTCAACTGTCAACAAGATACCCCATAATTTGGCTACAAACCCGGCCATTGTCATCCGAGTGGTTGTGGATCTAAAGATCTAAGAACATACTTTAGTCGGTAGCACTCTTGTTTTTCTTTGGGCAGAAGTGTAAGAGCCTTGTTAATCAGTCGTTTGTATCCTCCCCCCCCTCCCTCCCCACACACAACAAAAAAAAAATGGGCTGGGAAAGAAACTGTTGCGCAATTAAATCCAAATTTAACAGAAACAAAATAATTAAGTAGTAGCTATTCAATCTGAAAGCTATTTGTGGGAGATAAACAGCAAATAAATTCAACCAATGAGAGAAAGATTTTACCTCTGTTTTAGAATGAAGGACTCCACAATATGAAGAAGGGTATTAATTTATGCAATTATTCAAACAAATGTGAAGCATAATTTGATAAATATCATCTTTGTGTATTTTAAATAATGTATCTTTATTCGTTTCTTCTTATTCGTGGAATATATTAATCAAGTCTTGCTGCAAACTGTTCAAGTTTAACAACAGACACATGACATACATCAGTGTTTGTTAGTTTTGGGGTTTAGGCCGTACTTAAGATTATATCACTTATAGGACGGTGTGCCAGTAAAATGATCTGTAAATCCAAGTGCCAGTAGACAGTTATACACCGTATCAAAAATATGATCTTTTATGACGTCACAATCGTGAAATTTTGCCAAATAAAATTTAGGTCCGCTGCTTCCAGCAACAGGCAAAAGTTCTGGACAATCCATGGACCCTGTGATGCATTGGTCGAAGCCTTAATGTGTTAATTTTACACCATTTGTTTCTCAACATAATGTCACAATACAGTTTCTTTGTGTTGGTATGAAATCTAACACTGTACACAAAGCTAGGCTATATTTTGAGGTAGTAGCCCCAGGCAGATGTCAGCTATGGACTTTAATGAAGCATGACAAAAAACAAGTGAAATGTCTCGGTAAGATCTTAACAAATGTTTTTGTTTCGTTTAGGGTTCTAGTGTTAACCCTAATCCAGAACTAATAATTCTGTTACATCTTGCAGGACACACGATAAAACTGCACATCTTCTAATTTAGTTTTCCAGAACTATCGGCAAGAGATATTTGTTGTCTAAATCTGGAGGGTTTTTTTTCTCTAAAAAATCTGCGTACTTGAATATCAAGTGTCAGTCATGTCATAGTGTAGTGCATTAGGATTGACTGATTGGTGTTTTATGCCCTGCAAAAGGGTATATCACTTATAGGACAGCAGTGGATTGCAACAATAATTGACACCGGTACTAGTACAACAATAAAATGTGAATTGTTTTGATTATGTTGGAAAGTTAATCTTCCTCTAGTGTTAAGTACAGATAGCATTGAAACGTTTTAAACAAACTGCCAGCCATAGGGCCAATAGTATTAGACAGAAATCAAGAAATGGGTCCCAAATCACCATTTTTTCAGAAACAGGGTCTCATTGTAGTGTTCCCCTATCTTTCCCATGTTAAATTTAACTGAAACAGAGTGGCTCAAATGGATTTTTGAGTGTCTAAAAGACACAGAGACACCCCTCTGGCTAACACTATGATAGTGCCTGATGTAACTCTCACTGATCAATGTACTGATTTAGGCTTCATGTATGATATTATAAGTTTAAGCAGAATTGTATTGATTGTGAGGATTGCAAATTTTACCAACACATTGCCTTACAAATCTTCCATCACTATGGCTACCCTTACAACATCTTCACGGCACTTTGTCCGGCAGGGAAAGCAGCGAATCAAGTCCTGCCAATATGACAACATGCCCACAAACATAGTGACGTGAGCAACATTAGTCTAATGAGAATGCTAACGAGGGTGATCTACAGCCGATGATTAGCACAGATGAATAACGAAAAAGCTAGGGCTAACAGTAAGGATACACCCACAACCAGAATAGTTCAAATTTAGTCTTTGGTATAAAAACAACAATTGTCTTAAAACAAAAACGAGGTTTTCCATCACCAATATTGGGAATTTTTTATTTATACATATATATATAATTATTTCCTTTTTTTGTCTCATATTTTTCGACCATCAATTGCAAATTTGATGAAATTGAATTTGGTAGAGCCATCCCATGAAATTTTCTGTCCAAATAAAACCACAATTATAGTAATGCCATAGTTTATTTGGTTTCTTACTGCACTCTGATGATAGTCTACTTAGGAAACTGTGATGATAGTCTACTGGGACATCCAAAAGGCTTACAATCACCACCCACATTTTGATGCCTAAAACAAATTGTCACACATGTTATAATTTACAATAAATGTCAGACTTTCACTTTGTCCACCATTTCGGTGAAGGAAAAAATTCTACAATTAACCAACCATTCACAGATAAATTCACTATCAATAGTGTAATGGGTATAGACGGAACACAGTTTCACAATCAGACATCAACTATGCCACATTTGTTCTGTCATCAAGTTACTAGAGAGAATAATTAATAAACATATGTTTGCAGACATCACAATCAAACGTTTGGTATATATATCGGCTTATTGACACTATTTACAGCATAGGAATATTTTAACATAGGAGTCTTTGAAGTTCTTTGAAATCCGTTTGATGTAGAAGTTGGACAAACTTTGGCATTGATCTTTCAATTTTGCCAACTAGACATGTGGCAATTATTGTTTCATATTCACAGTCAAATATCCACAAATTACTTGTGAAGTCTCTATTCTGGAACAAATGAAACGACAGTTATCTGCTTTGGCTGTTCCAAACAACTAAATCAGTGCATCCTAGTTGGTATCCTTTATCAGTAATGTCATACACCACCCTGTTACAATCATCCAGAAGTTCCACTTATTCATAATCAAAACTCCGAACAACTGGCCAACACAAAATGTTTATAAACAGCAGCAGATATCAGCACAACAACAATCCAGCCAGTCCACAAGGACTCTGGTAATGTCACACAGTCATTTAATAAGAAACATTGATGATGTCACAAGGTTTTACACAGCTAACCGTCTTCTTTGGGAGGAGTAAACCAACCTAAAAAAAAAATGTAATATTATAAATTGATAAATAGCTTGATTGATTGATGTTAAATGTGCGGCCATTGCCCAAGGGTATTTGACTTATGATGGTGGTGTATTGCAATAATAATTAACACTAGAACAACCATAAAATCTGAAGTGTTTTGATGATGTTGGAAATTTAATGCTAAGCAAAGACAGCATTTCTACCCTCTAAACAAACTGCCTTTAGCCAGAGGACAAAAATAAATCGATTGATTGATTGGCGTTTAACGCTGTGCCCAAGAATATTTCACTTATATGTCGGCAGTGTATCCAACAGTAAATGTCATACTAACACAGCCTAAAAATGTTAAATGTTTTGCTCGTTGGAAAATGAATGTCCCTACAGTTTTACGCAAAGCAGTGTGTCCACCCTTGAAACAAACTGCCCTCAGCTGGAAGGCTAAAGTAAAATGACATTAGATATGTCAGAGTAATGACACCTTTTTTAATCATGTAACAATGAAACTCCTGAACATGAAATGTAGATTGTTAAGTGATTAACGATCTACCAAAGTAATTAAACTTATATCAAGGATTACATTAAATAAAAATAAGCTGCTTAAAATATCTAAAGTACATCTTTCCGAAACTCTTGAGAATACTGTAGGTAAAAGTTGCAGCTTTAGCCTTATCAGCAGTGTATCCAACATTAACATTACACTTTAACGTGTTTTGCTCATTCAGAAAAGTAATGTTCCTCCAGTGCTAAGTGAAGTAGTGTGTCTATACTTGAAACATACTACCCCTAGCTTAGCAAGTGTTGCCCACATAAAACAAGGGAGACAACTGCAACTTGGCTCAATCAGGTATCCAACCCATATTCAGAGTGTAACTGGGGCAGGTTCCTAAAAAAGATTTACCATTGAGACATTCCTACTTTTTTCTACTAAAGTTATAATTTAGTTTGTTTGTTTGATTGGGGTTTAACGTTGTACTCAAGGGTATTTGACTTATATAGCGACGGATTGTCCACTTCATATTGTTCCTTGCCTAATGATGGTGGAAAACTGGGAGGAAACAACCCACCCCGATTGCCGGAGCAACATCTTGTGACTCACTCATATACCTGATGGTTGACAGACGGACTGGATCCTGTGAACGGTACATCGAAGTAGGATTAATAAGCGCACATGATATCCACTAAGCCACGTCCGTGGGCCCAAATTATAACTTAGATATCGAAAGACACAATTGTTGATATGGGACTCCCATTTCACAGATAAATTTTTGGCTTAAAAGAAAATATCATAAATTTAATGTAAATTAAAATCGAGCATGTTGTAATTTCCTATTGGCATCCTCATCAACCCAATTGATACTTGAAATTTAAAAAAGTAGGCATTGCAGACAGTCCTTTGACATCAAAAAGGTCGCAACAAATAAATGTAAATAAAAGCGCCACTATCCCAAATGTTGTGATGGCAGTAGACTGCCTTTCAGAGATAATATTATCTCCCTTTTTCAACATTATGAATCTCTAATTAAAAAGTGTTAACTTGGAACTTACCATTTTTCTCATGTATCTGTACGAGAGACTTAAATGACTGTTGTGCTCTGGCTAAACTGTACTGGCTCTGTTAAAGAACAAACAAAAAATGCATGTTAATAATAGTCTTGTTTCTGAGTAGTACTATATTATGACCTTGGATTGACCGTTTTTTTATGGAACACCGAGTTATACAACAAAGCTCTTGTATTCTGGTTTGATGAATATAGTTATAGCCTATTAATTCAGTAGAATCACGAGCCAGAGTCAAAGTAATTTTCTATTAATAATTAAAGATGAGAGGGTTATTTGTTGTAATACACAAGCTCGAGTTGGATAATCTTTTACAGACTACGCAAATTTTGCCACTTTGGTGTGACAAGATCAAAAATGTCTCTTTAGGAACGTATATACAGTGCCTTAATATCACTTGTGTATTAAGACACAATAATCAACAGCACTAGAGTGGGATATTACTACCCTGAATCAGTTTCTGACCATTCTTTGAAAGCAAAGGAATTCACTTGTATGATAATGATGTACTCCAGTAGTGAATAGCTGCACTAGCACAGTCATAACATATACGAATAAAAAGACAGGATGCCCACAAGACATAAAACAAAGACATCACCAGCAGGTTGGGTTATGTTGCCCCTTAGCTACGAGGGCTCTAGCTCCTGATAGCTCCGAACATGAAGCTCTCTCCTAAAGGCTCACAGTTGACAGCCTGAATATACTTCAAACCACTCAGCTCTTGATATCCAGAGTGTATAATGATGATTCAGTTGATAACTTACACTGACTTTAGAAGCCCCGAACTGTATTCGAGCCTTGCCTTTAACAAGAGTAGCAGATATTTGCAAAATCACAGATTCCATACTGTAGGCACTGCTCCAGCCCTACAAAAAATAAAGTATTTGAGGTTAATGCAAGAAATTGGAAGAAAAAAATATCTAAACGCTGCGATATTTCTGTCATACGTGAATCTCCCACTTAAATACGGCAGAAAACCGAGAGGAAACCAACCCACACTATAAGCACTATTGCCGTCGCCAGATCATGTGACACTGTGATTCATGTACCGGACAGACAAGAACCTGTGAGCGGTACTTTGAAGTAGGCTCAGTAGATGGACATGCTAACCCCTGAATCACAGCCCCGTTAACTACTGAAAGGTGGTGCAGGGGCCAGCGGCTCGATGCGCTGTTAAATTAAATCCTCTATTAGATGATGTCACAATATGTTTTTGGTCTTTTGGTTTTTTTCTAACCCGGTGTAAGCAATTTAATCTGGTGTTAGAGGCTAATCGTCTTTCGAGCAACTAGCCCATGGTCTTTAGGCTAATTAGGTATCAGAACACAATTCATATAACTATAGACCATTAAATGGACTTGATTCATGTTATCTCATTTCTACAACAGTCATTAAAGTATTATACATAGTGTACATTGCACAGTGAAGTTTGAATACCAAGTAGTTTGCACAAGTAAGTGAGGAAAGAATACATTGCAACTATTCACAAGAACAATAATACGGTTTTCTAGCATTTTTGTGCAATATCCTGTTTGTATTTCCATACATGTTCAGGCCGGTGCTGTTGGGGAGACAGAACAGAACGGGGTCTCCCAGGGTTATGCAAACTTAATTTAGGAGGACAGATTTACAGGTTTCCCAAATTGTTTGCAGTCTTTGTCTAAATCTGCATTTTGCCACTGATTATCAATGAAGATCGAATTTTAATGCAATTTTGCTTTATTTTTCACAAAGACACATTTAGGTATTTAAAAAATCAGCAAATCAGGGGAAAATGCTAATGTTAGGTTATCTCACAACATTTTAGAGGACCGATTTTAAGGTTATGCCAGAAAAGATTACAGCACAGGTCTGCATATTCTTAAAATGCACTTATTTAATGTAAGTAGTTTCCGTAGCAGATACATCCCCTTTCTTTTGATGAAAATTCATGGTCCTTCTACCGTGAGCCAGTTGTTAGAAGCGGGCCCTGCTAACAAGGTCGAAATCTTGGGGCAGGCAAGAAAAATTTTCTTTCTCCGCAATCAAAATATGCTATGCATTTCCATACATTTACAGAATGAATGGATTTACCTGTTAATTAATACATTTACCTGTTTTGTAAGCAGTTCCATACAGATAGCACCACCCCCGAGTACATATCCCCCTGATATCACTGGGCTGATAACACGAACAAACGGGGGGTCAAATGGGAACGTATCCTGTAACATTCATTTAACAATCAATATGTGAAAATATGGCGATTACAAGAAAATGTCCATGCATGCCTATCAATCCAAACAGGGCCAATACTCTACCCAAATACACATCCAAGAAAAAGCTTGTTACTAAACTTTAAACAATCTGGTCTTCTTTTTAACTATTACTTCATTCAAGGTTTTAGAGAATGTAGTGAAGACCAAATTGAAATGCTACTTTATCAAACATGAAAAGAGACATAAACCAAGGGAGAGAATATCATAATTATCATAAGACAAAATAATTAAGAGTAAGCTCCCTTGAACTGGTTGGCGATAGAACAAATATTTCCTTACATTTTTAAAATACTTTTTAAGCATGGAGTAGGCAAAGTATTAAAAGTATCTGCATTTTTACACTTATAATTCTTGTTGAAATTCTGGTCTCAGACTGCAAGATTTCCATTTTGCAAGTTGGATTTGTTTGTTTGAATGGGATTTTACTTTAACATTTAACTCAAACGTATAATGTGATTGATTGATTGTCCAGTTCACGCTCTGCCTTACTCAAATACAGTAAATAAACAACAAGAAACCTCATAATATTAAAACCATCCCCATAAATGCAGGGGCCACCTCATGTGACTCCATCATACCTGTGAGCGACAGATCAACAGAGGATCTGCAGTCTAAATCACTAACCAGTAGACCATAGCTGTATGTCCTATCGTACCTGGATTTGTTTGTTTGTTTGATTGGGTTTCATGTCGGACTGAAGAGCATTTCACTCTGACTTACTTAAATCGGTGGAAACCCAGGAGGAAACCTCTTTAAAACTATCTTCACAATTGCCAGAACCACATCATGTACCCGGAAAAAATATTGGAAATGTTTGATGATATTACGAACATACCTTATAGGTGAAGTTGAGCATGATTCCATCCTTGCCCTCTCTCTCTTTTAAAGTTTGTAAATCAGTGTACAACGAACTGTCACTGTCAACACTGAAAATAAATGTTACTAGTCAACTACTGTTTAAATACTAGTCATCTTAAAAAAAAAAAATGGGATACTTCTTTATATTTTTGTTTCCATGGATCTAATTCCAACAAGAATGTCTCGTGATATATTAATATCTAATACTGAGCTTACTAGTATTTCACTCAGTCACTCATATTTGTTAGGAGTCTAGTTTAAATAGAAAAATAGTTCTAATTGGATTGATAGATTGACTTGTGCTTAGCAATTTTCTTATACAACGCGAGAATATGTACTCCAACAGTAAATAGCCACACTATAACACAACCATATTATGTGAAGTGTTTTCACTCTGCCGTAAAAAAAATGTCCAGCAAAGACAGCATAGCCCAGCTAAAAGGTCTCAATACTTTAATAAAACTAAATAGCATTAGAAACATAATACATGCGTTGTTTCACTTGTCATCTATCTATTCGGCAAGATCTGCTATGTATGGTGAGAATAGATGCAGACCTGCCTACCCTGGAAGAAATTTATGCGTAAGAAAATGTCTTTTTAGGAGTATTTTCCTATGATTATCGGTATGTGTATTTTTGTGTTACAGCATAGCATTGAATATTATATTCTGTGTTTATTTTAATGTCATATTGGTGTATTCAACATAAATTTTGAGTACAAAATACTCCATAATACACTGGGTAAGCAGGTCTGTAGACAGAATTCTTGAGACACTGTTGGGAACATTTTAAAAATGAACCTTTGGTGATGTTTTTTAAGTGAACATATAAAAGTAATAATGACTGTCAGTCATATTCCTTTAATGCTTCACAACTTGGGCCTCATTTGAAACTGGTTTAGAGTATAATCCTATGTGAATTCAAAATCAGGTGATAAACAAGGCCCCACATGCTGTCCAAGATCTGCTTTGCTCTTTTCCTACACACGCAATCTTGCAGCATCCGATCAAGTTTGAATAAATCTTGTGAGTTTTGATTGGTTGGTTTTAACAGACATACGGTTATTTCATTTATATGAGGGCAGTGACTTATTGTGACATGTTGATGAGATGTCAGGATCATATCAACTTATTTATATATTACACTATCGCCAAATATTATGACAAAAATATATACACAGACTTACTTTTTTAGTTCTACGTTCCACTCGTAGAGGCAATCATTCACTAATTCCAGTGTATAGATGCCTGCAAACAATAAAAGAACAAACTATATACCAGGTAGGTACAACTTTAGAAATATGATAGTATTAATAATTCCAGTGACTTACATACATTGTTGTCTCAGACATTATTTACCGGGAGTTGTGCAGACCTTGTTTGAGTGGGGCTTAAACCATACTTAATGTTATTTCACTTTTATGATGGCTGGTCAGCCCAATGGGTAAAGAAAAACACGCCACTGACAACAAATAAAGACATGACAGGACAATCACACGATTAAATACTGAGACATCACAAACATATCAGCTTAGAACCAGGTAAGTTTCCCTCCACAAGATGTCTGGAAGTCTACATTGATTAATTGGTGTTCTACGCCGTGCTTAAGGGTATTTCACTTATATGACGGCGGTGTATTCCAACAATAACTGACACTAGCACAATGTAGGAAAGTTAATTTTCCTCCAGCGTTAAACGAAGACAGCATTGCTACTCTTCAAACAAACTGTCCTTAGCCAGTGGGCTGAAAGTCTACAAGATGTACACTCATACCATACAGCTAGAGTGAAGTGATGGGTATATGCAGAGATTGAAACCAATTTAAACTGACCTTTTTTATAGCTGTCTGATCTATAAACTTCCTTCAATTCTTTCATCAGACGGTCTGTAGCTAAAACTGATCCAGACACAGAGCCCTAGAAACAACAACGTAATATGTATTAAAAATGTTCCTAACATAAAAAAATCAAACACACGTGCAAAAAGCTGTATTCACATGATCTGACCAGTCAATATGTTATGATTTTTGTTTTTTTTTGTTTGACTAATTGAAAACTCACATTCAACATCAGTTAATTTCAATACTTTGATTCAGTAGAATTTGATAGAATCACATCAAATAATCTGCTCAAATAATAAGCTGTGTCTTTTGTTTGTTAGATTCAAATGCTGTATTTGGTCATTTCATTTTATATGACAGCATGCCAGCCCAATGGGTTAAGAAAACCACCACTACTGACAACAAACAATGACTGGACAGGACAATCACAGAACACCATACAAAGACATTGCAAACAGATCGGCTTTGTGTTGCCCATCAGCTCTGAGAGCACCAGGGCAACAGAAAACTTCCTCCCAACCGCCCCTAAGTCTGCATACAATACATCGTATACTGGCTCAGGTAGAAACCATTACATCTGTTATATTGTACAAGCAATTATAGCTATAAAAAAAAACATGATTTTATAGATTTGGAATTTTGAGCAAATTTTGCCAGTCTCACCGTTAAGTAGTCTTTGCGCTGGTTTTGTTTAAGTCGTTCTAAAACCACCAAATCTCCTGTGTCAATGCCGTCAAACTCTTCCGTGGATTTCTGTTCACTGGAAATGTAAATCACAAAATAATCACATTTTACTTACTTTACCTCACTTTATAAAATATTCAAGTTTACATAATGTGTCTTAACAATGGTAATTTAAAAGATTATCCTGTGTTAAAAGATTATCAGTAAAAAAGTCCAAAATAGTTCAAAGGAGGGGAAAAAACATGCTTGTATTGCTTATGTTAAACATTCTTAGGCAAACATATGGATGTTCACTATTTATTCAACTGAAATGTTGAAAGATAGGAATAAAACATTATTATTCTCTTTTCATAGAAGCAGGCCTGTGCTGTTGGGGAGAACGATCAGAACGGGGTTTCCCCATGGTTATGCAAACTTAATTTAGGAGGACCTAT
>JAQQZZ010150900.1:0-12589 GCA_030265115.1 Mopalia vespertina | reverse complement strand
GGTGTCGGCCTGGGTTGGGGGGCGCCTAGGGGGGTGGCGCCCCTCCTCTGGTTGTCTTGTTTTGACAAACGTCGCCGAAACAGCGGTAGCACAATTGGCAAAAGCCTATGTACGTGAAGTGTTATCAGCTTGATATATACAAGGAGGCAGCTGGAACTACCACTGGGGCCCTCCGAGGGGGTGGGGAGGGTCCCCAGGAAAAAAGTGTGCCAGAACCGCCACTCCTTATACTACTACTAGGAGATAAGAAGGGTGGACATGTTTTACAATTTTAAAGACTTCAATAGCTACACATCGTGCGCGATACAGCTTGATAGGTATCGTGCCTGACTTGGATAGAAGTTTTCCATAGTCGCTACTGTTGTCCGAGAGCAGAAAGCGTAAGGCCCTTTCGTTGATTTTTTTCAATTTCATCTGTACAAGATTTATGACAAAAAGTCCAGACAGCTGTACAGTAGCTGAAGTTAGATAAAATGAAGCATTGATAAATCGCTAACTTGCTTTTAACATCAAGCAAACAAGCCAATCTTTTAAGATCGTTGACTTGCCTAGCGGCTTTGACACAGATATCAGATATATGTTTTTCAAAGTTAAGTTTAATGTCAAAATTTACACCTAACAGCTTGACATTATCACTCATTTCTATATCAATGTCACCAAGGTTAAATACATGATCCTGCTAGTTAGGTGAACCAAAGAGAATGGACTGAAATTTACTAGGATTGGCACTAAGATGATTGTGAGTGAACCAAACAATAGCAAGTAGTGTGTGAGATGTTTTCAGTACAGTTTTGACGGATTGTCAGATGTAGATATAGTATTGTTGTCTGCATAATTATATAGTGAAGAATTGATTGAGAAAAGCAGATCGTTCATAAATATATTGAAGATAAAAGCCCTGAGGAAGTCCTTTTGCTTCATAGTGCCACTTGCTGTTATGATTACCTATTTTGACTCTTTGTTTGCTGTTACTTAGATAGTTCGTTAAAAGCCTGACAGAGTCATGGGATAAACCATAGGCTAAACATTTGGTTCCATACATATACAGTGTAATTAGGCTATGATGTACATGTACCACGGTATACCTGGCACCAAGGATTATAAAACTGGCACCAATCCTTGTTTCCCGATTTTAATCGAACAACATTCACAAATAAAGTCTTTATAACCAGAAGACCAACCTGAGAATACTCCGCGGGTGGGTTAAACAAGACGCGACTGTCATAATACTGTAGGCTAAAGTACTTCTGATTCACGGGAATTTATTTTTGCGTTTTTATTCTTGTATTAAATTCGCTGGAATTAGTTTTCGCATATTTATGTATCACAACTAACATTAAAGAAATTGTGCATGTTTCTCTGAACACTCGTCAATTGTTTTAATTGTTTAGAAGTGCTGTGCTGTTCAGTTGGGTAGGGATTATTATAGAATATCAACTATTTACATGTAACTCACTTATGTTCACACCTACCATAGCAAACAAAGGCAAGGCCATTCTGGTTTAACGTCACCTTGCTCTTTTCTGCCTGTTGTGCCAGCTGAGACAACACCAGCCTTTTGACTAATTATGAATACTAGTTTGAATTAAAAAAATGTCTTTAAATAAACTTTTACAGAGTGTAGCATGGATCCATACACAGCATGAAATAGACTGTCTAGGCCTTTATTACCTGTGACCTGGTTGGTGGACTCTAAAGCCAATCAAAGGCGCTGTTGTTCAGCTCTATGGGCTGGTATCTCACAATAATCCAATGCAAATGGATTAGTTCTGATAACTTTGTAAAAGCTTTGCTTTAACTGCACGCCATGTGCCCTGCTTTGCCCTGATAGTGCCTCGTAATGATACTTGACCAGATTAACTCTTTGTCATGTTGAACAAACGTGGACAGCTTTAGATACAATAAGTTACAACAACAACATGATATTATGACAGTCGCGACTTGTTTAACCGAACCGCAGAATAGTTTCAGTTGGTTTATTGGTTATAAAGACTAATTGTGTAAATTACAAGAATGAAATTTGGGAGACAAGGTTTGATGCACATTATAACCATTACGCAGTATGTTGTGGCGAATTATAGCGTGGTTACACTGTATTAACACCATACATCTGTTGGCGGGAATTAATTTCCCACAAAATTTGTAACCTTGAAAACTGCAAAAATTAATTCCATGCAAAAATTAAGTACCGTACATTACAGTATAGTGTTGTTGTTGTTGTTATAGCTTAACATGTTGTAAGCTGTCAGCGTGTCTTCATTAAAGACAAAGAGTTAATCTGGTCATTATCAGGGAAAAGCAAGGGACATGGGGTGCAGTAAAATTATTGCAAAGTTTTTACAAAGTTATCCAAATTATGTGAGTTGGGTTTCGTTTATTTTGAACTGTCAAGGCTTTCAAAACCCTGAGCTAAGTAAAACTAAAGAAGACCATAGAGCTGAACAGCACCTTTGATTGGCTGTAGAGCTTGAGCCAGCCAACCAGCTACATGTAACACAGCCCTAGGTTTTCTATTTCACGCAGTTTATAGATCTATGTTTCGCTTAAGTTAGTTAAACAATACACAACTACAGTCTTTAACTACGCCATGAAAAAGCTAGGCTTCATACAAACAAATTTGAAAAGCATGTGGTTCATATTAAGGTACAATGTTAAATACATGTACAGCCCATTGCCCACAAAAATCCATCTTACGAGCTATTGTTTCGTAAAAAAAATTGAAAAACACAAAGTGCAGCTGGTGTCAGTGCTAATCAGCTGTTTATGTCATAGGAGGATTCAATGTACAGTTCTAATCTCGATCAGCTAGACCCGAGAGGTTGTATTTGTTAAATGATGAGATTGTAATAGACTTTCTTGCTATTCAAACAACACTAACGTGTTAGTATGTCATGACTGAAATCTTATACAGACTATAACTAATTTTTGCTTGTTGAGCATTATTTTTGTTCGAGATGGCAAGTTTTTCTGGAAGTGGTGGTAGACAATGCTATGCCATCAGGTATACAAATGGGGACTATACATGTACACTTAGCACTCGGCCTAAAAGACAGTGTCAAACCCACTCAGTGCCTAACAGTACATGCCAGTGCCCGCCTCCATTTGTGTAAGTACAACCAGGCTGATTCACATTGACTAGAATTATTCTCTTCATTTATTTGTTTCGCTGGTATATATTCTGTAGGATTACAGCTATTCTATTGTATGGGTCCTATTGTTTCAGCCTTGTAAATGTAAGTTAACCTTAAGGCCTCATTTATCAATTTATGTACAGTGTCATTGTTTCATATATGGTTTGTTTGTTTGATCAGGGTCTAGAAAAACAATGTTATCATACAGCAAATACTTCCTCTATATATTTCTTGTCTTTGCTCACTGATATTGGACATGTACATAGAATCCCCGTATAACATTGGCCTAAACAGCTAATCAATAATCGCAAGCACCAGTTGCATTTTGTGTTCGTGTCTTTACTGTTTCGGAATCTGATCTGTAAATCACAACAAATAACTCCTGAAATTTTTATACCAAACAGAAGTTTTGGAAGATTACTTTTAATGGACTTTTGTTGAGCTGTATTTAACATTGTACCTTATGTGACGGTCATGATTGGATTCGCCACTTAGACATTAACAAGAGACTCATAATTTTATGCCATTGTGATTTTATTTCTCACTTAATGAAATTAGGGTAAGGGTAAGGGTAACCAGGGAGTAAACAGGTCCCTGAAAGAACAACAACATATTATCAGTTGTTTGACCGTATGTATTCATACATCTGACCTTTATGTGGCATGCTCGTACTGCCGAAAACCTACGCGTATCTTGAGAATTATTGGAAACAATAGATAAATTTAATTTAGATTACAGGTAAGTAAAGCTCATTTAAGATCTCCTCACTTTAGCCTTCTAATGTTCACCATAAATATCTCATTGCGCTAGATATGCATAGAGTCGTGTTACTATTTAAAATGTGTTTAAACAATTAAATATAGTTACACTCCATATTAACCTTATACTGTTCGTAAACCTCATTACAAACGATTAAAACATTCACAAGATGTCAAAATGTCGTAACAATCATGATTTGTTACAAAATAACTATTTTAGCCAATTTTCCGGAAAAGTTACATGAAACAGAAGATTAGATGACTTTGGCCTTACGTCAAACTGGGTTACCTTACACAAATGTGTCATTTGTTTGGCCTTATTTAGGAAAAATATGCAAATGCATGAAAAACACCTCAATTAACGTTATCTTAGTGCCAATTGTAAACAAAACTAGGGATTTACCTCTAACGATGACTAGGAGTGACTTACAAAACACTATGGAACTGAACAAGTAAGTATTCTCGCTAATGTTCATTCAACGTTCAGTTTCCGTGACACACATGGCATCACACATTAAAGTTAAACCTTTTAAAGACTGATTCTGGTTATAACGGCCCAGATGCATATTACAACAATGTTTATGAATCAAATGCAAACGAGAATCGCAGTTCCGCTTGCTTGGAAAACTATAATATTCAGAACTTACGGTTGGAAAATTACTGGCTAAACCAGGAGGGAGCGCTGGAGAGCGACAAAAAGGGACGTCACTCTCAATGACAAATTCTTCGTTACCGTGATCGACTGACCACCGGTCACACGTATGGGCCCCATGCTTTTCAAATTTGTTTATGTATGAACCTTTGCTCTGGCGTGACCTAGTTAAAGACTGTACTCGTGTATGGGTTTTTATGAGGCTATTGCTATAGCCCTACATGTTTTCTGTAATCATCATTGATTAAGCCAATTCGCTCATTTTTAGCTAAATGCGCAGGGACTACCTCAATAAAACTATTACTGAAAGCCTATTAATTGTTGGGTTTTTGTAGCTGAATTGTATACCTATCGTATCATATCCAAACGGTCAAATATTTAGCTGATTTAGCTTTTGAGATGCAAAAAATTAATACACATAGTGAGTCGTGAGCGGGTTATTATCGCTTTCTGAGTTTGTTAACCCAGTTCTCCTGTTAAAGACAACCCAGTTCTCAAGTTAAAGACACCCTCCTTGAGAGCCTCAGCACATCCTTTGCTGGCTTGAATTTGAACTCTGCCTAGTAATTTTCCAGTCGAAGGGACAGACGACGAAGTTTACACTTGGGAGTTCAGCTTATCTAATGCGGGGGACACACAGGCGATTATAATCACCCAATCGCTGAAAATATTGTCGCGTGTGTTCAGGCCAGCGTCGGCAATTATGATCGCCGAAGCCCATTGGCCGAACAGTCCGTTGGCACAAATATGTTTGATATTTTCGGCAGATTTTAAATCACCAGTGATTGATCGCCAGGACTGATCGCCTGTGTGTTCATGCAAGCGATTACAGTCGAGCGAATCAATGCTGTTAAACGAATCCGAGTTCGAGTTCTTCTCACAAAATGGCAACTTTGACGAATGAAGTCTGAGCAAAATTATTTTCCAAATACTTCTGTTCTCCCATCTAAGTCTACGTCTTCACCTTCTTTTGATGAGTAAATATATTTCATATATATTTAATCTCACCATATTGGACAAATCAGGTGACTTTTTTTGCTTTTTTGTAAGGTCAAAACATACTCCGGATCGCTGGATCAAGTCGGCCGAAAACTTTCGCTGGCGAATTGACTGGCGATCAGATTGCCGCAAGCGGGCGATTATAATTGCCTGTGTGTCCCACGCATGAATTTAGGGTACTTTGATGTTCATACATCCGGCAGAGAAGAGCTATCAGTATTCCAGCTACCCTGTGAGCGGCAGACAAATGGCGCAGGCAGGACAAGGGTTAATTTCAATGTCGCCTCGTGATATCGTAAAGTAGAAATGCGTGAAACTTCTGTTGCTATCGCACATCGACAAAAACTATTTGGAAAGCCAGAAGTTGGTCACGGTCCACCACATAAAATTCTGAAAGAATTTTGGTTTTTAAATCAAATTTATGTCATAATTGAGCAAAAATTGATTCATAGTTAAATAAACTTTGATTATGGTCAGTCTGACATAACAACTCTTTATAACAGCGTTAGAGAATCTTTGTGTACATGTACATGTAGCTTTTTCACTGTAGCCATCATGTACATGTACATGACCTTAGTTTGTATGAACGGTGAATTTTCGTGTGTGTAACCTCAACTTAACCTGAACGATCGTTTGCGTGAATAAAAAAGGTCTGCAAATATATTATTTTGGATGGCCTTAATATGTACACAATGTGACATACACACCCAGAGACATATGATTTAATATGTTACATATGACACTGTGGAACAAGTTCAATTAGTTAAGGATTATATTGTACACAGAAAAATTGGTAGTCTGTTCCATTTACTGGGACTGACTGATTTGAATAAATAAGAGGATTTATTCTTACGTTAAAGGGCATGCTAAACTTAAAGACAAACAAAATTTGTCTGACCAGTGTAATATTCACCTCACCAAGCAATCGAAAAATGATTAAGAGATATTTAATTGATTGGGAAAGAATTTATTAGCTAGTATAAGATTACAAGTTACAATAAGGAACCAAAGAGGTAGTATTTTTAGTTTTGAAAATATACATGTAGTCTCAGTGCAGAGGCCTAGCCAGAAATCAAAAGTATGGTTTCCAAAATGGTCATTTTGCTTTACATTTCAAATAACTGGGTGTCCAATTTTGACAGTTTACCTCCAGTCCTGCATGTTAAAATTTCTTAAAACAGGGTGTCCAAATGAGGCAATTGTTCACTTCAGGGTGTCCATTTGGATGGGTGTCTGTCTAAGCCCTTGGCTCGGTGTGCTCTAATCGTGGGGATAAATTAATAACTTGAATTGTGCGCATTTGAAGAAAAGAGGTCTCAGATGCAACAAGTAATTGTTACCCAAAGTGTTGCACCATTAATTAGATAGAGATAAATATAAGTGAATAATACACAATAAACAAGGAAATTTTATTTATGTCATTTTTAGCTTACCATAACGAAGTGAAGGAAAAGTATTGTTGAGATAGGGGGAAATTTGGCGCTGTCAGTGTCTGGTTAAGGTTGAATGTTTAGCAAATGCTATTCATATTCTAGGCATACCATTAAAGTTAAGCTTTTCTGTTTAGCTCACTAGTAAATAAGTTAATGTTTGTTGTTGAAGTCATTTTGCTGGGCTCAAGTTTATTGAAAATATTATAGTTTTGTTCAAGTTAAGCTTTTTTGTTGTAAAGAGTCCACTGTTCAGGGTAAGGTTTTATTTTGAGCCAAGGTTTTCAGTTATTGGTTGATATATCATACATGTAGCTTTCAGGTACATGCCAAGCTAAGGTTTTTTTGTTGAGGTCATTTGACTGGGTCTGTTTACTTGTTTACATTGTAAGTTTTGGTATTTTTAAACTTCACTGGTACACAAGTTTAGGTTATTTTTTGAGGTGATTTGCTGGGCTCAAGTTTGTTGAAAACAATATAGTCTTGTTAAGTTAAGCTTTTTTGTTGTAGAGGATACAGTCCACTGTTCATACAAAAGGTTTTATGTTGAGTTGAGGTTTTCAGTTATTGTTAGATATTCCATAGCTTTCAGGTACATTTTAAGGTTATTTGTTTATGTCATTTTACTTGGTCTTACCTGGGATTACAATATACAGGGATATGTTACAGCAAGCTTTAACCTTGAATTGCCGATGAAATCACCAACTCTCTCGACGAGCACGGGAATTGGTAAGATACTGTAGCGGTTTGCAAGCGAAGAAGACAGTGTGTTGAGCAAAACTTACTTGATTTCACTCTCTAATCTTACAGCTGCTATCAGAAATAAAAAGAATTATGTACATATAAATGACTTTTCTAAAATTTTGTGAGATAACCTAACATTTGCATTTTCCCCTGGTTTGCTGATTTTTAAATACATAAATGTGCCTTTGTGAAAAATAAAGCAAATTAACGTTTAATATTTATGTTTATTTCACTCCATACTGATTATAGAAAAGTACCTTGAAACTGAAATTATTACCTGAAAAAGACCTTGAAAATTAAAAGGTTTATTAAAGGTTATAAACAAAATGACCATCATATCATAATTTGGCAATATTTACATCTGTTTGTGTTGTAAACACAAGGTTTGAAAATGAATTCCCAGACGTATTTCAAACATGGAATATAGTTTCCTCTATATTTTTCCGCTGGAATTATTACTACTCCACTTGTCCAATTAAGTTTTTCATTAAAAAAACCCCAAAAATTAAACTGTTACCCTTTCTATTTTAATATTTTTGTTTAAATGAAGAATAAGTCTTGGTAGTTTCAAGTTTAGAGTTCAGTTCTATTTTCATAAATTTAGTTTCCTTCACATTCAAAGAAAGTTTATTAGCACTCAATCAAGTGTGTATTTTTTGCAATTCAGTTTGCATTATATTGATGGCATCTGCTGCATTATTTGAAGAACATGAAACACTGATGTCGCCCACGAATAAAGTTATGTCTAGTAAATTAGTTGTATTTGGATTAGCATTAATGATTTATATTGTAGAGAATAAACAAAAGAGGACCTAGAACAGATCCTTGTGGAACACAGTGGTACAGTCTGATAACATATTATATGTTACAAACTGTAATCTGTTAGTTAGGTAGGTAATTTTTGGATATTTTGTGAAATTCATAGTGATGCAGTTTTTTAATAAAAGTACTGTGATTTCTATGACAGTGGCTTAATCTGGACAGGTCTAGGAACATCACATTAACCAGATTCTTTGGCGATAGCCTATTTATTATAACGGTATTGTGTGGCATTTATAAGAGGTGGCTTGATTTACTCGAAAGCCATATTAATTATTGAATATGATATTATTTGTATTTACATGTGTTGCATAATTCTTTTGGCAGCTAATTTTTCAAGCATTTTGCTTTGAGAAGATAACACAGAAAAGTGACAGATATTGGTTGGTAATTTTCAATGTTGTTTTCTTGACCAGATTTGAAGATATATACAGTATGCAGGAGTAAATTAAGGCTATTTTATAATAATCTGGAACAGTTCCAGGTGTAAGCGATAGTTTAAATAGATATGTCGAATGTGAAGCTATATATATTCCATCACTAACTTAATTATAGACATGGGTATACCATCAAGGCCAGGTAAGCTTACAGATGATTTTTTATTATTAGCTTTTTGTAAGTATTTAGGCCCGCGGCCATGGCTTGGTGTTTATTGTGTGCGCTTACTAATCCTACTTCGATGTACCATTCATGGGATCGAGTCTGGCTGTCGATCATCAGGTATCTGAGTGAGTCACATGATGTGGCTCCGGCAATCGCGGGGTGGTTTTTACAAGGTTTCCTTCCGATTTACATGTACCACTGTAATAAGGAAAGCAACAGTGTAAAGTGGACAATTCGTCGTCATATAAGTAAAATACCCTTGAGTACAAGGTTAAACCCCAATCAAACAAACAAATGTAGGTATTTAAGGAAGTGACTGCGAAATAGTTATTAAATATTTCAACAAATGTATTAGTAAAGGCTAAAGTGGCAGTGTTAATATCTTCATGAGTATTGACAAGTGAATCCCAGTAGGTATTCTTGACATGTGATACAAACTTATCTATTTCACAATTAGTGAATCTGCGGAATGAAACTGTGCTTTTTTAATATTAACAAGTTACCTGTATGGTGTAATTCTGTTATATGGGAAAGTGATCTGTTAAGTCTGTTAGTAGGATACCTAAGAGAAGTTTAAGAGAGGCGGATATTTGTAAATAGGCATTTCGACAGCGACAGATGTACATTTTGGACGCATTGAAGCAGGGGTCGAAATGTTCTAAACAAATTTACCTGTCACATGGGTGTCAAATTTGTACCTCCCATGACAGAATAACTTGGACATTTTTTTTGGGTTAATTGCATGTAAATGAGATTAAACTATAAAATCAAAGTCATTTTTCTGTTTGATATTTTTACTCTACATGTATATGATTGACATGATGTATAATTAACTACGCGTATTAAGTTTTAAATTTAAAAAAACTTTTTTAGAGTTGAGTTGAGAATATTTAAAATGAGCGAGCTTTCGCTTATTTATTTCTTTTCCTGGGTATCCAGCATTTATCACAACCCTGGCAATTCGCAAAAATTCGCCAAGTAGGCGAGCTTTATACAGACTGTGAAAAGAGTGCAGAGCCAACCATTCAAGGCAGAAGATTTGTTTGCAAATAGACATCCTCTTAATGGCCACACAAGAAAATTAAAAATTATCTTTATAAATAAACAGATACTAAGTAATCTACAGACTTAATACCCAGGGGCCAGTTGCTCAAAAGACGATTAACCGCTTATGTCAGATTAAACCGGATAAGAGATAGACCTTCAACATGGCGTGACGTCCTCTAATAGCAGATTAAAAGTAATAGCGCTTCGAACAACGGGCCCCTTGAACTTGCAGTAAACTTGGATTATAACACACAAATGGTTTGAAGGATTGTTTAAAAATAAATATATATAATTATTTTTAAAAATTAACAAAAAGGTACCTGTAGTGTATCATATCAGTATTAAAGAAAATATCAAAGAATTTAAACACTACAGTTCAAATAAGTGAAGGATTATAAGAACTTGAACGTCATAGTTTATGGACACTTTTAGTTTGGCAATGTATGCAACTCAGGTTGATGTACTACAAAACCGCAATGTTTATATATTTCTTGTAACATGACAAATGAGCAGACAATACCCAGGTGTCTGATGTACTCAGAGAAATGCAATTTTTACACCCAGCTGGATTGTCGTGGAATTTTCTGATATAATAAGTTCTCATTAGAGATGTTTTAAAGGTAATTTGGGTATATGAGGAAGAATTGATCGTGTCTGACATACATTTTTTTCACAGGGAATAACCAAGTGGCAAATAATACTTTATTGACAGTGTTTAAACTTGACAGATGAACACAGTTTGGCAAAATTAAAATTGAATCTAAAGATTTAACTATGACAGTTAACTATAACAGTGTCTAGACACAGGGCCATACCTCAAAAAACTGACCCCTATCGCCTACCACAGCAGGAGCATTCTACTATGACCCACTCTGCTTCCAAATAATAATTCAGGTTCTCCGTCTTCTTCCTGATCGTTATAATTGTCAATTATGGGGGGGTCTGTAAATTGGTCTCAGTCTGTCCTAAATTTCTCTTTCAAGCAAGTGATTCTTTCCTTTTGGTTTGACAAAGTACAGTGTTTGGAACAGGGTTGTAATGATTCCAGTGAGACACTAAATTACATTTGTTGGCTTCACTTGCTAGAACTGAACATTAACATTGGAGCTTCCCAAACTATTTGTCCACTGCAAATGAAATGTCAAACAGAATGTTAAATTGTACCACTTAAACCATCCAGGGCCCATGGCCGTGACTTAGTGGTAGTGTGTATGCTTACTAATTCTGCTTCGATTTACTGTTCACCTGATCAAGCCCGCCTGTTGACCATCAGGTATATGAGCGAGTCAAATGTTGTGGCTCCGGCAATCGCGGGTGGTTTTTACAAGGTTTCCTCCCTGTCATCCACCGTAATAAGGCAAGGGGCAGTGTAAAGTGGACATTCCATTGTCATATAAGTGAAATACCCTTGAGTAAGACGTTAAACCCCAATCAAACAAACTAAACCATCCACAGGACCCTTGCCATGTTGAAATGGCATAAAAATGCCCCCTCAGGGAAATAGTTTCCAGTCAGGCATATTTGAGATGAGAACCTTAACTTTGTTTAAACTGAAATTGCTCCATCAGAAGAAAAAAAATCAATGTCTGTGATGGTTGGATATTTATCATAAGTGTGGTGAATATACTGCTCATGAAAACCTGTATATGTACTACACTCAGTTGTTTTAATTCATCAGAATACTGTGGTTTCTTTAACGCTCTTCAGCACTGACCCAATTATGTGCAGTAAACAGTGTTGCCTGATTATGGCACCAGTGGTCACTCTGGATTTCATTTTGGTCCAGTAAGGTTGCATTTTCTGATAAATCTACCTGATTATTGCACCAGTGGACAAATATATCTATATCACAATATACAGATTTTGCCCTTTGGTCATTGCAACATACAGTTTGTGCAGATGCAGCATCCTTCTGACTGAACCATAATGTCTGACATACATGGTGTCAGATGTGCATAAAATATGTACGTCCAACCCCCTAGTTTACTGGGTTTTCATAACACTTCAGGCTGATGCAAGTAGTAAAATATGCTGAGGGCTTGATTTACGTACAGGGTACATGTACATGTGTACAATCTTATCAGGCATTATTCTATCAGCCAAGAAGAACAGAACTTTGCTTAGTAATCCTTAGTAATAAAAATTAACATCATTTCCCTTTAAAATTATTATAAAAGTTTTTCATTATATCGTTATGTTATGTAAAAAAAAAAATGCCCAACCAATTCATGGTGTGGCAGCCATATTTGTCTCTTAGCTAGGTAACCTATCCCTTGATAGCAAATATTAATGGACCATTCTAACCCTAAATATACATAACAAGGAACAAAGCTCAGCGGTCTTAATGAGACAGCTATGACCGCTTTGTTTATCGCCGTTCCGACTCCCTCCCTTCACAGACTCGCA
>JAQQZZ010150889.1:0-11284 GCA_030265115.1 Mopalia vespertina | reverse complement strand
TTATTACCACCTGTTGTGAACATAAAAACTAAGAACCAAATTAAAATATGCACTTAAAAATTGGAATCCCCCCCCCCCCCCCCTCATTAACCAATTGTCAATACAGTGTGCATAATCTGGTGTAATATAAGTGAAATACTCATGAGTACAACGTAACCCCCCCCCCCCCCTCCCCCAATCAAACGAACAAATAAATACATATTTATTTTAATAGTAGGTTTTTGTTGGAATTGCATTCTACTAAAATGAAAGTACAATCAACATGGCTGGTAAAGTTTGCCAGCAAATATGGCTGTCATTTTTTTAAATTTATTATGTACCCAGATATATCTAGAAAATAACCGATTGTCTTCAAAGTAAACATTTAGCTTCATAACACTTCTACCACATTCAGGATTGTTTTCCATCAAATTGACCAAACAAATATGGTGATAAGCATCATAATTTTTCTCTTTGAAGAAAAGAACTGTTCTTAAACTTAGGTAGGAATCAGGGATTTGACCGGGATTATGAGCATATTTGTTCAAAATAAGCTTTTAGCGGGGGACCTGCTACATGTACATGTAGCTTTGAAAGGTTGTGGTTTGTATCAATGACAGTAGTGACATTCTGATTGGTCAACATTTTTGTACTTCGTTCTTAATTTTAGTTTAACTATCAAGAGAATTTCAATAAATTTGTTACAACAAAGCGCACCTTGATAACCCCTTTGTAGCGTTTTGTGAGCATCTGCCTATACTTGTACATGTAGGGGTTAAGTTTTGTTTCTGAAACGAATTCTACAGTATGATGCTGGAATGTACACACAGGCATTGTATTGAAATGAATTCTTCAGACAAAATTGTTTTATGCCTTTAAAGGAGTATCATGATACATGAATATTGACAGATTCATAATACACAGATCTGTATATGTTCTCTATCCAAGAGAAGTGCACTTATCTATGTTAATCTTATCAGGCTTACTGATATTCCACTTTGTGTCATAAAAAATCCCTACTCTATCCTGTTTACTTCTATACCTACCAGATGTGTTTTATCTGTATGGGGATATATTATGTTCCCCTCCCCCATCTCCTAGCCAAGGATTCTGACGCATGCATTTAACATATATATCTACATGTCTCTGATTAAATTTCTCACATTGTCTTACTTTCAGTTCAGAAATAACTTTTTCTCTATCTAATAACAAATTAGTTATTAAACGAAAATGAAAGAATACCGTTACATCTAATGACTAACTGACTTTTTTTTTTGTCATAGTAATTAATGTTGTCTGTTACACACATCATTCCGAGAGAAAAAAGTGCAAATAGGATGTAACCAGGTCTGTGTTGTGCATTTAACCAGATTTCCATAAAGTAATCATACTGACACATTTAATTATATGCATGCTTGTTAAATTTTCATGGTATTGGGAGTAGGGAAGGAATGCACGTAACAAGGTATATCTTAGCTCATTACTAGTTGTTTTAATATTATTATTTTTATAACCTTACGCCTTTACACTGAATCTTTGTGCTTATTTGAATATTCTGTATCAGTATTCTTGTGATGCAGGTTTCTGTGTTGAGCCTATGTGGTAAAGGCGTATATTGACACTTATATGAAAATTGCCCATATAAGTGTTACTAATAATTTCCATAATGCACTGGTTTTATTAATTTTAAAAAATGCAGTGTAAATTAAGTTGAAGATACTTATGAAACATATTTCCAGAATGCATACTAAGAACTCCAGTTGAAATATTTAAAGATAACATTTTTATTGTCGTTTGCTTTTTTTCAGAATTACAAATCAGCTGACATTGAGTAATCGATGAGAATCATGTCCGATGTGTGATGTGTCTCAGGGTGCCATTGTAACCATGGACTTAGTACCTTAGAGATGGAAACGCCTTCAGAGGACAATGTGAAAGGCGAAGCATTGCCCAGCTCTAAATCACGGAGGATTACTCTTCCGTCTTCCTCAAATTACTCTGCAAAAGGCGGCAGTACTTCTGGAGTTGGTTACTCTCGCTCTCGTACTGCCCCAGTTCCAAAATCTTTGTCAAGAGATAACATTAGTGACCTCTTTAAGGACATCGCAAGTTTGAAGAAAATAGACTTCATCAAAACCTACAGTCGCTCCAGGCTACCAAGAGGTTTTTCATCCGAACACAAAACTATGTCAACAACAACCTCTCCAGTCAGTTCACCAACTCTGATCTCTCCAACTGCTGAGACAGGAAATGTAGGAATTACCTCAGGAAGACGTCTTAATCGAAGTCTGAGTTTAAAACTTCTTACAGAAAGACTAAAAAGTGGAAGGCATAATCTCGATTCTGAAACCAGGTCTAATACACGTGAAACCCCAACAAGAGATTTCGCACCTTCAGCCTCCGCTTTTGGTACTATAAGAAGGGTTTTTCCTAAGTCTCACAGCATGCAGTCAGCTAGTATTTATGATCATTTTGTAAAGGACTCTGATGTGAAAAGAAAAATAAGCCAAGAAAAAGGTCCAGACGAAAGTCCTCAAACTGGGGGAAACAGTGAACAAAGATCTGGTGATGACCAGCATATTGATAGCCAAGAAATTGATGATGGTACATCAAAGACATTTGTTTCATCGTGTGTTTTAGCTGTTCCACAAACATCACAGAAAGAAGGAGTAGACGAAACATCTGTTACAACAGTAGACCCCGATGACAAAGGATCAGGTGCGGTCACTATTGTGAAAAGATCTTCAGAATCAAATCCAGCCAATCGTCCACAGAGACGTTCAGGAGCAGCTTCATTAGCAATGTCTGGGGAGGTGCAGAAAATGTTTGCCAGTTTGACAGCTGGTGATGGTTCTGATGGAAATATTGCTCAGATCGGTAATCAGGGTACTTTAACTCAGCAATCTTTAAATGGTGCTCATGATGGTGATCAAAAGGATTCATCACCAACTTCTCTCCCAAATCAGACTGAAGAGTCTGTTGAGGGCAGGAGTATTGAATCTTCCCAAAAAGATCCAGTTAAACCTGCTCCCAAAGACAGTGAAGTGTCTCTGACTGATAGCCATGTTAGCTTTGAGGACTCTGAAGATGAAGCATCAGGTCAAATTACGGCTACTGGAGGCAGTTCTGACAGTGAACGTTTGGAAAAAAGGAATGGTAAAGCACTGAAGCAAAAGTCCAAAAGTGATCCCAGTGGCAAAAAGACCAGTGTTGATTTATCGTCAATACCAAACAGTAATCATACTCGAAGTGCCCCAGACATTGTTGAAGGTGACGCAAACTCGGCTCATCTTCCGGAATTTAAAGTTACCGATGAGGGTAAAAAGACTAAATCGGAGGATTTGTTATCTAAACATGTAAATATTTGTCCTCCTGATTCTGATTTACATGCACATTTTAGAGACCCTCCTGTGTCTAGTAAGGAGGCTAGTCATACACCTGGTGATGCTCTAAGTCCAAGGGAACTTCACACAAGATATTCCGGCTATTCTCACAGTCTTTCACCTAGTAGGACAGAAAGTGACCGTTCACCACGGCGCTATGCCAGTCCGTCCTCTTCCCCCAGTACCAAATCACCATCATCTCCCCATGACAGATCATATCCTTTCACTGAAAGAAATCATCCATACACATTATTGTTAAATGTCCCACCACCTCGCAAACCTATCTTACGCAGTGCTAGTTCTGCCAGTGTCCTTCAAAGGGACCGAAGGGGCTACTATTCTCCGATTGCACATCATTCTAAAGAGGTGGATCCTGTGAGAAAATACAGTGCCACAACAGATGAACCACCTAGTGCTAATGCTTTAAGGGCAGCAGCATCAGAGTCTGAATTTGCCTCACCCATTGGTGACTCTGTTGGTGCCTTGGCAGCCAGTATGCCAGAAGTGTGGCAACCCTCAACTGGACCCATCTCACCTGATGCAGATATGCATTATCCATTCTACAAGGTAAGGTTTGCACATCTCTACACTTGGTGTTTTAGTACTTTTGTTTTTTAACAGGTCTCGGTTGTTTCTTATAGGTTGGACATCAGATAGTCTGAAGTCCAAACCAGCTGGCATCATGTCTGACTACAGGAAATGTAATTAAGAAATGTAGAGAAATTAAATTGCTTGCCTCTTTCCAGGTAACAGGGCTAACACAATATATAATTGTGATCAATGTCATGCATTTTGTGTCTGGGCTCCTGGTTGATAGAGGTCCTCTTATAAATTGTCCTATGATTAAACGGCGGCCAGGTAAGAAGAGTTTCCTGTTCTCCTGTTTCTTTTAGAACTAAGGGGCAACAGAATGTGATTGTGCTGTCTTTGTTCATAGTTGCGTCGAAAGGTGGTTTCTTTCACCTGTTCAGCTGGTATGCGGTCATATGAGTAACGCATCCAGTCAATCAACCAATCAAGTATAGTGTCTAACAAAGAAATCAAAGATTAAATGTTGCATTTCACGCGTTGATATACCATTTTGTTGTAGTCACCGCATCACTATCTCAGGGTCTTATATGTATAAAAATTTATTTTTTATATGTACGTGAAATATCAGAATTTGATCAAAGAGTGGATTTTTCTCTGCCATTATATTTCTTTCTGGTTATTGTTATTAATATTACAAATCGAATCGTTTATTGCCAGATGCCTTTGAATCAAATGCATATGATTTCATCACACAGATGTTATGTCATTTGTCATAACATTTCGGCCCTCTGGCTAAGGGCAGTTTGTTTGAAGAGTAGCAATGCTGTTTTTACTTAGCACTGGAGGAAAATTAATTCTCCATCATTATGGAAATGCTTCACATCTTGGTTGGCCTGCGGCCCTGGCTTAGTGGTAGCATTTTCGCTTACTTATCCTGCAACAATGTACCGTTCACCGGATCGAGTCCGCCTGTCGACCATCAGGTATATTAGCGAGTCCTACATTGTGGCTCTGGCAATCGCGGGGATGGTTTTTACGAGGTTTCCTTTCGGTTTTCCATCGTAATAAGGCAAGGTGCAGTATGAAGTGGATAATCTGTCATCGTACAAGTGCAATACCCTTGAGCATAACGTTAAACCCCAATCAAACAAACAAACAAAATCACATCTTGGTTGTGCTAGTGTCCATTATTGTTGAAATACACCACCGTCATACAAATGAAATACCCTTAAGCACGACATCAATCAATCATAAAATTTCGAATTCCATTCTATTTAACTTAATGATCAGATTAACAACATTTTGAACTCGCCGTGCAAGTTTGGAATTGGGAAGAAACATTAGAGAAAAATGTTCTGATTTATAAACTTATCTTTAGTATAAATTAATAAAGACTATTGTGCAGAGGAGTTTGGATTCCATAATGTTCCAGCATTTGCTCTTGTTAATGGTTGAAAGGATAATTAATCCGCTCCGAGTCAACGGTTCAAATCTCATGGCTTAATAGGCTCTTTTACCACTCACTCCGGTAATATTTAGTTATGATATTTATTCTTCATCATTGTGTAATATCTTTTACACGTTATAAAATTGCTGGAATAGATTATTATTGTAACTTTCTTAAGCTAAGCTATGGTATTGGTGAGGTTTTTGGCTAAGTGATAAGGTAGCTGTAAAATTAGGAGGAGTAATGATATACAGGGACAGGGTATTTTTTTGTCTCTGTTGGGTGTTGTTATGTTAGTTATATATTGATCAGGGTGGATATACCAGGGGGCCACAGCTAGCAGCCGGAAGGTATTATACATATGTCAGGAGAGAGGCAGCACTTTTTTTAGCCAAATGGTGTTAGCTGATGTTCATCTATACACAGCCTTCCCCTTATCTAAATTTAACACTGGTAGAAGGTATAGAGGTAAGCATTGGCCTCGATACCAGTCCATCAGTAAGCATCTGGACCACAGACTTGGCTCAGCCTCTCTATAGCTGGTTAGTGTGCTCCCAGTATTCTGCCGTCATCATACCTACAGTACCTCTGAAAACTGATCAGCATCCCAACACTACAACCTTCCCACTTTTATTTTCGTCTTTTAAACAACACAATAGGCAGGAGTGCAGTTGTCCGAACTGACTATACATTAGGAAAGTTATTTTTTTATTATTTTGTTATTTGAAGCAGTAATTCCACATCAGTAGTATTTAGGCAGAAAATTCCCTATAACAGACCACAAAGGATAAAATTTATCACGTAATTTCTCCAGTTCATGTATATACATGTAAGGTTCACCCGACAAAATGTATCAGTTAGCATATAATTTAAGAATAAGCTTTAATTAAGTTTGCACTGAAAGTCTTTGGCAGTTTTTTTATTTACATTTTTATTTATTTTATTTTTTTCAAATACATTTTTGGTTTTTGGTTTATGAATTTCACATGGACAACAGTTTTATGATACAGATTATGCCAAGTAAATCAATATTATTAACAATTTAGGAAAGGTTTTCATATAAAAAAAATTATCAAACAAAATTATATTATGAATGCTTTATTAAATAGAAAAAGAAATTATCAACAAAGATAATGAAGCCTTCAAGCTTAAAAATATGTGTATATGTGTATATATCCATTTACATACTATAGTTTGGTGTCAGATTTCTAAAAGCTTTTTTGCTCAATGAGTGCATGTTTTCCCCAATGAGGCCAAACCGTTGCAAGATCAAGTTTTCCAAATATTTATTTTTACATATCTATTTGGATAATTAAAGCATTCTTACATGTACCATCAACCCAAAGTGATATAATCATCTTATTTATGTGAAAAGCTTCATAGTTTAAATATACTTTTCACTCGTTGGCCAAAATGCTTGGCTTGATAAGATTTGACATCTGATATAGCATGCAATGTTCTACACATGTACATGTCTGTATATTTTATGCAACTTAGTGTATTTGTACAGTCTTAAAGTTTTTCAAGATAATCATCTTCATGATCTTCATCTTCATGATTAATAATTTTTGTAAATGAAATGGATACAATGTATAAACCCAGATCTTCGTAGAAGAAGTCAAAATTAAATCTACTTCTTGTATGAAAAAAATACTCAATTTGGCCCAAAAATATATAATTTTTACCAATTTGAATAAAAAACATATAAACTCAGTCAGTTTTTATAAAACTGTTCTTCCCTGAGGCCCTCAGAGAAAATTTAAATGAAAACATTACAATGGGTATCATGAACAATCATAACAAATAGATTTGAACAAACAATAGAAGAGAGAAAAACAAAACAAACAACAAAACAAACAAAAACTTTCAATTGTACACGTACTTGTTTTTCTTATTGTCAGATTTATTTCAATAGTTTATAGATGTACATGTAATATATCTTGAGAAATCAGCATTTTGTATTCTTGATGTCAACTAAACAAAATAAAATTATGATTTAAATGATTCCAAAAGAGTAAGTTTCAAGGTAGTAATTTAGAAATTTTGATCACAAACTCATACTCTTGAAAAGATCTTTATGAATACTCTAACAGATTATTACTGTTTCTAAATTATTCCCACTGGCACAGAAGTATATATTATTTCTTTACCTCGGACAAATGGGTGTATGTTTCAAGCTTTCCTACTCTCTTTACTCAACAATGAAGGAACATTAATTTTCCAACACAGCCAAACTTTTTGCATATTATATGTTTTTGTGCTACATTTTATACTGGTTAAGAACATCATGATTATACCCTTAGGAACTGCGTTTTAACATTGATCAATAAATCCGTCAAATAATCCATTATTCAATCAATCAATTGGCTGTGGCTTGACAGCTTACTGATCAGTCTTTGATATATACTGTCCACAGGTTTGAGCCCCTCTGTTGACCCCAGTTACATGTATATCAAGAGTCACATGATGTTTTTCTGGTGACCGTGGGGGTGGTGTTTACAAGATTTATTCATGGTTTTCCATCTTCTTTATTGGTAAAACAGAATGAAAAGCTGGCAATTCGTCGTCATATAAGTGAAACAACCTTGATTTTGTTTTTAAACCCCAAACAAACAAACAAACAAACAAATTAAACAGCCAAGAATGTACAAGAATGGTCTTTTAAAATTTTTGTTTTTAAAAAAATATGTTAACATGTTTCAATTATTTTACTTTCCAGAAGTCTGTCAGTATAAGAATTAAAAAGTGTGCAACTGTTGATTATTTGTCTCAACAGCAGCAAAGATATCTTGGCCATCTGAGTTCCAAAACCTACACAGGCTTGTTATTTATAAAGCATACCTATTAATGCACCTTCCAGAATTAAGTTCAACATGGCAAACAGATTTATCTATTCACATATCTACACAAAGCACTAATTTGTTTTTAACCATGTTAGATATTACAGTACAGAAAGATTGACATTCTACATTAGTTATAGTCAAAGGTCCGCCATGCTCTAAACTCACTATCTGGTGTGGAATAAAGAGAGGAGAAAAAACATACATCTTCGTTACCCAGTTACCGGCATAAATTATTTATGTGTCTGTCTGTTATGAAATTATGTCTGGGTGTGTTTAATGTAGGGCAATTGAAGATTCCACAACTCTTGGTACATTATTACATGATATATAGCCATAATTTAGGTAGAATACTAGTTGGGCAGGAATATAATTATACATTATGGCCCTGCTAGTCAGAGACCTGAGTTCTAATCCCGATGGAGGCAACAAATGTTATTTCTCTTGATTAAAAATATACTATGAAACCAGATATTTATGTACAGATTTGCCAACAAATCAGGTTTAACAAGGGTATTGGTGTCCTGGAATGGATTTCATGCACAATGGAATAAAGTTTATTTACAGTATTGTCTTTAGTTTTCAGCATACTATGTCAAGGTTTGTTTAACTGTATTTTAGAGCGTCATACTGAGGATTCTGGTATTTTCAGAAGTTGACCTACTTATGTTTTCACTGTATTTTAGAGTGTCATACTGAGGATTCTGGTATTGTCAGAATCAACCTACTTAGGTTTTCACCGTATTTGAGAGTGTCGTCAAGCTGAGGATTCTGGTATTTTCAAAAGTCAACCTACTTAGGTTTTCCCTGTATTTTAGAGTGTCATGCTGAGGATTTTGGTATTTTCAGAAGTCGACCTACTTAGGTTTTCCCTGTATTTTAGAGTGCCATGCTGAGGATTCTGGTATTTTCAGAAGTTGACCTACTTAGGTTTTCACTGTATTTTAGAGTCCCATGCTGAGGATTCTGGTATTTTCAGAAGTCGACCTACATAGGTTTTTATTGTATTTTAGAGTGCCATGCTGAGGATTCTGGTATTTTCAGAAGTCGACCTACTTAGGTTTTTACTGTATTTTAGAGTACCATGCTGAGGATTCTAGTATTTTCAGAAGTCGACCTACTTAGGTTTTTACAATATTTTAGAGTGCGATGTTGAGGATTCTTATATTTTCAAAAGTCGACCTACTTAGGTTTTCACTGTATTTTAGAGTGCTATACTGAGGATTCTGGTATTTTCAAAAGTCAACCTACTTAGGTTTTTACTGTATTTTAGAGTGCCATGCTGAGGATTCTGGTATTTTCAGAAGTTGATCTACTTAGGTTTTCCCTGTATTTTAGTGCCATGCTGAGGATTCTGGTATTTTCAGAAGTTGACCTACTTAGGTTTTCACTGTAATTTAGTGCCATACTGAGGATTCTGGTATTTTCAGAAGTCAACCGGGTGGTTGGAGGGAGCTTCATGTTGCCCTGGTGCTCTCAGAGCCAAAGGGTAACAGGAAGCCGATCTGTTTGTGGTGTCTGTATTACGCCCTGTCATTGTCCTGTATTTGTCCCGTCTTGTCTTTGGTTGTTGCCAGTGGTGTCGAGGGTGGTTTCCTTTACCCATTGGGCTGACACGTCAGCATATAAGTGAAATACCCTTGAGTACGACGTTAAACCTCATTTAAACAAACAAACAAACAAACAGAAGTCGACCTACTTATGTTTTCACTTTATTTTGGAGTGCCAAGCTGAGGATTCTGATATTTTCAGAAGTTGACCTATTAGGTTTTAGCTAAATTTTGGAGTGCCATGTTGAGGATTCTGGTATTTTCAGAAGTCGACAGGCTTAGATTTTCACTATATTTTTGAGTGCCATACTGAGGATTGTGGTATTTTCAAAAGTCGACCTACTTAGGTTTTTGCATCCTGTAGTTTCTGGTATTTTCACAAGTTGACCTACTAATGTTTTTCGCTGTATTTTAGAGTGTTATATCATACTGAGGGTTCTGGTATTTTCAGGACTTGACCTACTTAGGCTCTCTGTGTATTTTAGAGCATCCTCACATTGGGGTTTCTGGATTTTTCAGGAGTTTACCTGCTTAGGTTTTTCCTGTTTTTTAGAGCATCGCCATCCTAAGGTTTCTGGTATTTTCAGGAGTCTCCCTACTTAGCGCACCTGTGTTAAAGCATTAATCTCTTAAACTAATTTAATAATCTCAGACTTGATAGATTACATTTAATACATGTACCTAATGTATCTAGCCTGTATGTATCCAACAACATACAAGATATGTGATGAGAAGTTGTGGTCTGTAAGTGTCCTATTCTTATGTGTATACATTAAACAAATATACAATAAACTTATCTTTGTATCTGCCCATGGCTGAGGCTAATCCTTGTTGAATAAATAAATAATTCAATTTAATTAACTTGGGCTTGCATGTTGTCTTATGAGTGAAATAACATTAAGTAAAACAAAAAGCGCACAAAAAATCAGGTCATTTGTGGCAAGCTCAGAAGTTGAGATACTCAGATTTGTCGTATATTCAGAGGTTGAGTCAGGTTGTGGTACATTCAGAGGTTGAGAACTTGAGATACTCCGGTTTTTATTACATTGAGAGATTGAGATACTCCGGTTTGTGGTATATTCAGATGTTGAGATACTCAGATTTGTGGCATATTCAGATGTTGAGATACTCAGGTTTGCGGTATATTCAGAGGTTGAGATACTCAGGTTTGTGGCATATTCAGTTGTTGAGATACTCAGGTTTGTAGCATATTCAGATGTTGAGATACTCAGGTTTGTGGCATATTCAGATGTTGAGATACTCAGGTTTGTGGTACACTCAGAGGTTTAGATACTTAGGTTTGTGGTACATTCAGAGGTTGAGATACTCAGGTTTGTGGCATATTCAGATGTTGAGATACCCAGGTTTGAGGTATATTCAGAGGTTTAGATACTTAGGTTTGTGGTATATTCAGAGGTTTAGATACTTAGGTTTTGTGGTACATTCAGAGGTTGAGATACTCAGGTTTGTGGTATATTCAGAGGTTTAGATACTTAGGTTTGTGGTACATTCAGAGGTTGAGATACTCAGGTTTGTGGCATATTCAGATGTTGA
>JAQQZZ010150878.1:0-12591 GCA_030265115.1 Mopalia vespertina | reverse complement strand
TACAATTTTTAAGCTATATTTTCCTGAAAACCAACAACACGCAATGTTAAAGTATAGGCAGACTGCCCTACAGTGCCGTAAAGTGGCAACGTCATTTCGCAAAGGGACGTCACTCTGTTGTCGCGACGTCATAACTGGAAACCCCCGTATTGAAATAACCTTATTATAGTACCACCAATCAAGCAATGGAGGGACTTTTGGTGCTGTAAATGTGCTCATTTTGTTATTTAGCACCAAGCCATGTGTTGTTTTGTACTGTGCATAGTCTTAGCTAGAGACTCGTCCACCTGTCATTTTTGATGGGCAGATTTCTAAAAATGGTTTAAATGACAGGTAGAAATTCTGAATTTTAACATGGAAAAAAAAAGGAACTCTGAAACTTTTGACAGGCAAAATTCCTCAAAATAGGGATTTATGACAGGCAGATTGTCAATCCTAACTAAGACAATGGTGCTGTGCATGTTTTTCTGTGATACATTGATTGATTTTGTTCCACATTTGACAGGAGCGGTGACTTGGCAGGGGTACCATTCATTGATGACTATATAGCTACACAGGAACAGGTCTGTAACTTGGAGGCTTTATGTGAATGTTAACTTATATATATGGGCATGTCCGACATCTTTTTCTGTTATAAAAGCTGTTTTAATCCAGGCCTGTGCTGTAATCTTTTCCGGCATAACCTTAAAATACATGTAGGTCCTCTAAAATTTTGTGAGATAACCTAACATTTCCATTTTCCCCTGGTGTGCTGTTGTATTAAATACATAAATGTGCCTTGGTGGAAAAAAAAGCAAAATTTCTATAAAACACAATCTTCATTGATAATCGGATGACAAAATTTGTCAAAATCAGTAGCAAAATGCAAAATTTAAACGAAGAATGCAAACAATTTGGGAAACCTATAAAACGGTCCTCTTAAATTAAGTTTGCATAACCATGGGGGGACCCTGTTTTGACCGTTCTCCCCAACAGCACAGGCCTGTTAATCCACTTTTATCACTCACTTTATCACTTACCTGCTCATTAGGCTTTTGTTATCAACAGAATTCACTATACATACAGCTATGCGACCTGTTGTGTTGTTGTTGTTGCATTGTCTGTTTGTCAAACTGATTCATGGACAAGAGCGAAAAGGTCAAGCCATTTGATTAGAGGGCGAGCGTCATCGTTGTAACACGACATATGGTTGGACCATAATAGACCTTATCCTAATACTATAAGATACAAACTTCTGCTCAGTTTCACTGTTCATGTTTTAACATTACTACATCTCAATGTCTCAAGGAGCATGGAATAAGGTAATGATTTGTTATCGCTAACATGGCAGGTCTCATGAAGTTAAGCTTTACACCCACGAAAAGAAATAGGATGGAAATGAAATCAAAGATAATTAAGTTAAAGAAGAAAAAAAATGGTAGACAATCCTCACCCTTGCCAGGTCCTCCATAGTCTGCCTACAACAACAACGTGCAGGTTTAAGGCTGAATGGCATCTCGCACGAGGTATGAAAATGTGTGAAAAACACGACAAAAATATGACTAGTAAGCTTTCCAAAGGTAATCTTCAGTCAAGTGAGAGGATATTGTGGATGAAATGATGAAGATGGTTTTATTTATTATTGTAACAAAAAGATCATCAAAAAATATGATTGTCAGGCAACTTTCTGATGCTATAGGACAATTGTCTGCCTGTTAATTCCAAATATTTAGACCCTGAATAAATATTCACCTGAATTATTCATAATAATTGTTTGTCTGGGCACAACATGACATTGAACCCTAGGTTCTGTGGTTCACGTGTAGGGCTTGAACCTGAAAGTACATTATCTCCCTCGTTGTACTGTTGAGATGTTTGACCTTGAGGCATATAAAGGGAGTCAGTAGGATTCCTCTAATTGACCTTGAGGCATATAAAGGGAGTCAGTAGGATTCCTCTAATTGACCTTGAGGCTATAAAGGGAGTCAGTAGGATTCCTCTAATTGACCTTGAGGCATATAAAGGAAGTCAGTAGGATTCCTCTAATTGACCTTGATGCATATAAAGGGAGTCAGTAGGATTCCTCTAATTGACCTTGATGCATATAAAGGGAGTCAGTAGGATTCCTCTAATTGACCTTGAGGCATATAAAGAGAGTCAGTAGAATTCCTCTAATTGAATTGAGGCATGTAAAGGGAGTCCGTGGGCTGGTTTGGTGTCTAGTTCATTAAATAGCATAAGTTCTGCGTTTCCCAATCTTAGAAACAATTTGAATATTTTTGTTCAACCAGGTTGTGGATTACCTGACCCAGTTTTCTGGTATAAAGCCAGGTGATTTAGACCCGACCGTCTCCACGAAATACCTGACCACCCTTAAGTCCACTTACACTAAACTACGGTACCTGGTGGATCTCGGGGTCATCTTCGTGGGACATGGACTCAAGAAAGATTTCAGAGTCATCAATATTATCGTGAGTTTTTATTTTATTTCTGCATCAATCTATCAATAAGTCTCTTCTTTAAATAGTTCTTTTACGCACTTTCAAAATATTTCTTGTGGAGGGTTGGGAGGGAGCTTCCTGTTGCCCTGGTGCTCTCAGAGCTACGGGGCAATATGAAGCCGATCTGTTTGTGACGTCTTTGTATTGTGTCCTGTATTTGTCCGGTCTTGTCTTTGTTTGTTGCCATTAGAGTCTAGGGTGCTTTCCTTCATGCATTGTGCTTGCCCACTGTCATCTGAGTGAAATGACCCTTAAGTATGGCTTTGAACCCTGATCAAACAAACATAATAAGAGCACAACGTTTCAAACCCACTCTTTCCGGGAACCAGATCTGCCCTCCTGGTGTACTCTGGAGTATTTTGTACACATAATTTATGTTAAATACACCATTGAAAAGGTCATCAAAATACAGGCAGAAATTAATATTCTGTGCTATGCACATTATACACAAAATATGCAAAATGGTAAGAGAATACTCCTACAAAACAATTTTTTTTACACATAAATTTCTTCTAGGGTAGCGGGTGCTTGGAGCTTCATGTTGCCCTGGTGCTCTCAGAGCTAAAGGAGAACAGGAAGCCGATATGTTTGTGGTGTCTGTATTGCGTCCTGTTGTTGTCCTGTATTTGTCTGTCTTGTCTTTGTTTGTTGCCAGTGGTGTCGAGGGTGGTTTCTGTCACTCATTGGGCTGGCACATCGTCATATAAGTGAAATACTCTTGAGTACGACTTTAAACCCCAATCAAACAAACAAACAAACAATGTTCTAGGGTAGGCAGGTCTGGGGAGCAATTATTAACCAAAAATTACAACCCTTAACATTTCACAGTTGTTTTTGCAGAAGTGGCTCTTGGGCACCAATAGTTCAGTGAAGCAACACTATAAGACTTTCTCAAGCAAATATGAGACTATTTTGTTATATATTTCTCAAAATTAATCACACTGGCACAGGGATGTCGTTTAATTAAAACCGTTTCATCATCTCATGTTCTAGGTATACTCCCAGACACAATGTTCTAAATCACAGACATCTCGAGATGGTATTACCATTTACATGAGTGTGTGATAAATATATAGTAGCAAACAAGATATCCGGTATGGGTTTAGACAAAATCAATCTGCAAAATGGTATTTCAAAGAAGAAGAAATTAACCAATGAATATATCCACTAAAGAGAATGAGAGTTACAAGCTGTCTGATCGGTAGTTTCGCCTGTAATAACCAGTAGGTCCTTTAGATATTTGTTATTCTTATATTGTCATGTTAGGAGCACAAATATTCTCTAAAATATTGTGTATGTTTACAGGTAAATAAAGACAACATTATTGATACAGTTGAGCTGTTTCAGTTACCTAGACAACGGATGATCTCTCTTAAGTTCCTTGCCTGGTATTTTCTGAGTAAGTACACTCTGATAAATGACGAGTAAAGAAGTCAGATTTTTCTCATTTTAGCCAAATTCACCAGATTCAAGTTGTATTGTGTAATGTCCAACGTGTGAGTCAAATCTATTCCAAGTTCAGTAAAATTATAATCTTAACAAAATGTTTTTGCAGAAAGTAATTTTGTGTCAAACCAAGTTGAATGTTTTCTCATTTTTGTTTTGATTTAACATTTTTTGTGCTAATGAAATTAAATTCTGTACAGGTGGAAATATTTTTTAGTACATTTTAGTAAAATATTATATTAAAGATTAATTTAAATGCAAGTTATTTATTCGAGTGAAGTTTGAAAGATTCAATAGTTTTTTTTAATTTTTAATGAAATGTATTCATAGAAAGTAATTTTATTTTTAACGAAATGGACCAGTTTTCTCATTTTTTAAATATAACATTTCTTGTGTCAAAGAAATATAGATTTTCTTCTTAAGTTAAGGTGGACATATTTTTATTCCAAATAATTTATTTTATTTTTAACATTTTTATTTATTCAAATGGAGTTTGAAAGAGTCAATGTTGAATTAATTTTGTTTTAAACAGAGATAAAGATTCAGTCATTTACTCACGACTCTGTGGAGGATGCTCGTACTGCGCTCCAGCTTTATGAAAAATATCAGGAAATGTCCAAAGAGGGCATGGACACAGTCAGAGCAAGGATTAAAGAAATGTACGAATTTGGACGAAAAATACAATGGAAAATTCCGGAAATTGACGATGAAGCGGATTCACTTTTGGAAGAATTGTGAGAAAAAAAATTGTCGTCCATTGGAAATTCACAGTCTAGATGAAATCCCATGTCTACGGTACAAATTTTGGAGAAAACAAAATCACTGACCTTTGTAGGCTTCTCAGAGAAATGCGTTACCTCATATTACACATTTGTGGGGTGTGGGTGTGAACACTTTGTTTAACGTGCAAATTTGTTGGCAAAAGTTAAGAGAAATGTAATGTTCGATTAACACAGATCGCTAACCAAAATTGTGTTGCTCAGAAAAAAAGTATAAGTCAGCAGTTATCAAATTCCCAGCGGTAGATCTCGTCTATCTTGCACTGGAAGTGAACGGGCCGGGTAAATGTCTCGCTTGTATTGACTGGACATTTCTGTTGTTGTTGTCATCGTCGAACTGTTTCCTCTAAAAATCTGCTGTAGAGAGAATATGAACACATTAATAATGTCAGCCGAGTCCAAATTTTACAGCGAGAAAATAAAGAAATAATGATTCAATTTGAATGCCATCAGTGGACGTCAAGCAGAATTGCAAAGTTATCCAATCCAATCATTCTGGCAATTCAAACTTTCATAAATAAAAAAAAGAAGTTCTATGACCATGATGTCAACTATATTACTGCTCCTTTGCATGACACAATTTGATGGCCACTCAGCATGTTCAAGTCAAAGAAGAAACCAACAGATACACGAGTGAGTCACATGATGTGGCTCTGGCTATCACGGTGGTGGCTTTTACAAGGTTTCCTGCTGGTTTTCCATTGCATTTAAGAAAGGAACAGTGTGGAGTGGACAATCCATTGCCACATTAGTGAAGTACCCTTGAGTACGACATTAAACCCCAATCAAACAAATCATTAAAGAATGAAATATTTGATAATATTCAATGCAGATTTTAGAAGAGAAAGACGGCCTTCAAAAATTGCCTTTTGAGACAGCGAAGAGAAGACAACATTAATCAAAATTTTTTGAAAGCAAAAATTCAGTTGGAAGTTGGCAAGCTCACTGCTATCGAAATCATGTTCATGTAAGGAAACTGTACAGACTCATATGGGGGAAAATTATTGCATTGTCTGAAACTTGTAGGATTGACCAGACGAGAGACTTTATAGCAGGGTTTTATTCTTGGTGGAGCAGATATCAGGCCTTTTTATCCGTAACTTTGTGGTTATAATAAGGCAGCAATTTTCTACAGTCATTATGTTTGAAAAATACATTCTGATTTTTTCCCACAGCATTTATATACACAACACTTCTCAAGTCGTATTTAATCGTGGAATGGCCATACATTTATTACTTCTTGGCATATAAGTGCTCAACCCTCGATTCAATTTCGTTATATGTAGAAATTGTCAGATTTTTAGAAACGGAAAAAAATGACTAGGCACTGTGTTTACTCGAAAAATTGTATCACACCCTGGCTGTATTTCGTCATCCCATCAAACAAAGACCATGAAACCACTTTATCATCATTTTCATAACATCACAGAGTATTGAGAAAAAATATATATATATGTATTTAAAAAATTTTTGTGAATATAAACTGTTCAATATTAAATGAATAACAGGTGTACCTGTATCATCCAGGCTGGGTGTTGGTAAATGAGTTTCCTAGGACACTGTCCATGTTTTTTTGGGGTGCCTCAAATCAGCATCTAGAGTAAGTCGATTTCAGTATTTTCGTTATTTTGGGATAACGCCTTCTTAGTTTGAACTAAGACTAATTCAAACTAAGAAAGTGTTATCCCAAAATAACGAAAAAATACTGTTAATCTTCACTTTCTAAAAGACACAAAAATTATTCATTACTCGATTTCGTCCATCTCCTTTTAATAAGTTTGATATCCTGACATAGTCTTAGCTAGAGATCCTTCAACCTGTCATTTATGACGGGCAGATTTCTAAAAATGGTTCAAAGGACAGGTAAAAATGCTGAATCTTTACATGGGAAAGATAAGAAAATGGACAATTTTGACAGGCAAAATTCCTCAAATAAGGATTTAGGACAGGAAAATTTCCAATCCTAGCTAAGACACTGTATCTGGCTGCTTTTTATGAACTATTTGCTAATTTTTATAGCCCTCTCGCTATAAATAGTTTGTTTGATGAGTAGCAATGCTGTCTTTACTTAGCACTGGAGGAAGATAAATTTTCCAACAGAATCAAAACACTTCACATTTTATGGTTGTGCTAGTGTCAATTATTGTTGGAATACACCGTCATATAAGTGAAATACCTTAGGCATGGCATAAAACACCAATCAATCAATCAATTTATTTTTTTGTGGGTAATTGACCGATTGCCTGCTGTCAATCACATTTTTAACCGTAACCGGTTTATCAGTTGTTTTATGCCGTCGCCAACACTTCTTGATATTTTGTCATGGCCAGCAATCGACTTATTACATTGTACCTTAGAGTGAAATGACTTCGTATGGTGGTTGGAGGGAACTTCATGTTGCCCTGGTGCTCTCAGAGCTAAAGGGGAACAGGAAGCCGATCTGTTTGTGGTGTCTGTATTGCGTCCTTTGTATTGTCCAGTCTTGTCAGTGGTGTCGAGGGTGGTTTCCTTCACCCATCGTGATATAAGTGAAATACCCTTGAGTACGACGTAAAACCCCAATCAAACAAACAAACAAACCAAATATAGACAATGAAGTCGGCTATTAGGTGAAGAAGGCCCTCACCTATTTAATACCGATTCAGCTTATCCAAATGGCATCTTGTGTCTCTAGTCCACACTACTCAGATGGCAACAGAAAACCAATTTGTTGTGTCTGACTTTAAATTTTTTATCTGATTGAAGCAGTGGTTGAGTTACTAGAGCTTCCAGTTGCCTCTCAGAGCAATGATGGGTCTGATCTTTTTTGTTGCCAGTGGTAATGAAGGGTGGTTTCTTTCACCGATTGGTCAGGCCAGTGGTACGAGTGAAATGACCTTTAAACCCAAGTCCATCAATGGGGTCTCTTCCATGAAGTCTGCATGTAAGTGAAATTGACCTACATAACATGTTCTTCAGTCTACACTTTGGATTGCTAGTTCATTTGGGGTTTAACATCAAACTCAAAGGTATTTCACTTATATGACAAAGGACTGTTCAACTCACACTATTCCTTGCCTTTTACGGTGAAAACATCGTACAAACCAAACCCCAGAGCCACATCCTGGGACTCCCTCATATGCCTGCATGTCGGAACATCCCTCGGCCATTTCTGTACCGTGAATAATCTCGGGCATAGAGCGGTTAATTTCACGCGAGGTAACTCACATGGATTTACTTTCATCATATCCACATGTTTATTGTTAACGTCTGAAGGCTGTTGATGTGTCATTGCAGCTACCAATCTAATTAAAATCATATCTCAAATACTCGATATAGCGACAAACAAAACACGGAGCGCTTTTGATATCTGTAAAAAATTAGATTGTTGCAGCTACATCATTATTCAAATACTTACAGCCGATAAAAAGGAATGGTGTTTTATTTAAACGGGATTTCAACCTGAGAAACAGGCTTGTTTGATGTGGTTTTTGATACAAATCCGGAGTGTACTTTGGTTGATTTCCATGCATGCGCACAAAACACGTTTTTGAGTAATCTTATTGCTTCCATTCACCTCCCAGATAGTGTCGAAGTATGATCCGATAGGATATGCCTGATGGTCGACTTGATCCTGTGAACGGTGCATCGATTGTTTGTTTGATTGACATTTAACGTCGTACTCAAGGGTATTTCACTTATATGACGACGCACCAGCCCAAAGGAAACCACCCTTGACACCACTGGCAACAAACCAAGACGGGACAATAACAGGATGCAATACAGACACCACAAACAGATGGGCTTCCTGTTCCCCTTTAGTTCTGAGAACACCAGGGCAACATGAAGCTCCCTTTAATGGTGCATCGATGTAGGTTTAGTAAACACATATGCCACACTTTGGAACAGCCATTAAGCGTAAAAAAAAATCATTCAGCATATTACAATAATTATATTTCAGACAAACAATATATAAAATCCAGTAAAGTAAACTTTTACTGTGATGGTAAAGATACTGGGCAAACACAGTTGAAGATTTAACTTGTTTTAATGACATACAGTATAAATAATCTAACCATTGCTACAAATGTTTAAAATACATTGAAGTAAACATAAATAGAAAATATATACAGAGTACATGTACATTGGAGTAAATATTTTATTGAAATTATTGTTTTATTTAAGCGATAAGCAGTTAATGAAATTTGTGTTTCTGTTGGTTTCAACAGTGGAGTGAAATCGATATTTTCATCAGTGTATTTCACTGCATTGTTATTACTCTCTGTCTCGCAGGCGTGTCCTGTTGGAATAGTGTTTGAAAGGATCTTAGTATTAGTCAGAGGGGTCTCAGTGTCTTTGAGATACCCAAGAAGCCATTTCCGGTTTCGGTGATTTGAGACACCCTCGTCTTTGATTTCTGGCTGTTGGGAAGGACAGACCTAACAGGGTCTTCCCATAGTTATGCAAACTTATTTTAGGACCACCGATTGATAGGTTTCCTAAAGTGTTTGCTGTGTTCGTCTAAATTTGCATTTTGCTACTGATTTCGACAAACTGATCATAAATGAAGTTTGTATTTTAAAGCAATTTTGCTTTGTTTTTCATAAATGCACATGTGTATTTTTAAAAATCAACAAAGCAGCTGCAAATGTTAGGTTATCAGACAAAATTTGAGAGGATCGATTTTAAGGTTCTCTCAGAAAGATCTCAGCACAGAAGTGCTCTTTGACTCCTGTGTATGTTCTACTACAAACATAGATATCCTACATTCAGAATTTTTCTTTAATTGTGATGTTCATGAAAAGGAGGTGATGAACATTCATTCTGTTCCAATCCTAGCAATGACCTTGGCACAGAATCACATGTATGTCGGCTCCCTGCCATAAACTAGTTCCGCTGGCACAGAGGGACATAAAGTTTAAGTCAATGTGATTTGGTGAATATATAAGACAAATTTATCTTCCAGAGTTGTGAAAATCAAGGGTTTTATAATGTTAAAGCATAGGTATCTCAAATGAAGTCGGCACATTGTCGTGAACACAGTGGATCGGGGAATTTTCCATAATGCTAAAGTATCATTTCAGCCATTCACTTGAGCAATATATGCGACCCGCTCCAGCATAACCCAAACTAAGTAGCACAATATGAATATTGAGTTATCGGTATATTTGAAAAGAGCTTTGAATTACGTTTAAAATAAAATAAAATATCCCTAAAACTGACCAAGTTATACCTATTAAAATTAAGTACAACAAAGACTGCCTTTGTACCGGATACAATTTTTTAGAAAACTGACATCAAAATTTTGATTAATTGTTTTGGAAAGACAAATATTCAAAGTCCATTGAACTGTCTATTGCTTGGAGTAGATTTGTTTGGTTTGTGATTAATACCCTGCTCCATTATAATGCTGGTGTGCAGACCTGCTCGCCCTAGAAGAAATTTATGTGTAAAAAACAAATTTTTGTTAGGAGTATTTTCTTACGATTTTGCGTATTTTAGTGTTGCAGCATAACACAGAATATTAATTTCTATGTGTATTTTGATGGTGTATTTAACATGAATTAGATGTACAAAATACTCCAGAATAAACGTGGGTAGGCAGGTCTGGGCGTGCTACAACTGTAAATAACTCAAAATGTTAAGTGTGGCTATGTTGGAAAATTAATGTTCCTGTAGTGCTAAGTATGAGTGCTTGAGTAATTCTTCCCCTCAGCCAGAGACCAGTAAAGAGGCTTAATTTGAAAAAGACTTGTAAGGTATAAATACAGTATCCAACATTTCTCACTCGTTATCTGCCAGTCAAAACTTTTTTTACCTGCCGAGAATTTTCACAAATACTGATTCTCCACAAACCATCTGTTTGTTACACTCCTTCACAAACACATGTTCATACGTGTTAGTCTAAATATAGATAATTTCATGTAACACTTCCCCTCAGCCAGTAAAGATGCTTAATTTAGTAGAGTAGACTTGTAGGATATAAATACAGTATATATCATATATAATGCAGAGCATCCAACATTTCCCTCTCTTAATAGGAGAATTTGCCAGTCATTCACTTTTTTACCTGCCGAGAATCTAAATGAATAATTTTTTTACAAAAACCGATCCATCCACAAACCATCTCTTTTCTGCATTCCTCCACAAACACCTGTTCAGATGTGATAGTCTAAATAGAGCTAACTTCATATGCAAAAGTCAACCTCATTCCAAAACCAGCTCATTTTCAATGGATTTAACCACGGAATAGTATTTTGATCCTTGGTTTCCACTGATAAGTTTAATATAGTACAAGAGTAGTGTAACTCCGAAGAATGATAAACTCATTATGAACTCAATATTTCGGCACTTTATTTTGCCATCATCAGGAGAGTGAAATATTGAGTTCATAATGAGTTTACCATTCTTCGGAGTTACACTACTCTTGTAGTATTTTGAAATCCTTAACTTTTCTGTCACTGTCCGATGGATTACTTGAAAAACAGTCTGTGTATTTAGCTTCCCAATTGTTTTTCACTAAGACAGGAGTTACCTCCCTTATCAACATCAGGTCACTCATGCCTCACTCTCGCCCTCAATAGCAGCTAAGGCTTGGTCTTCCAGGATTGGAACTATCAAGTTGTCTTTGGACATTAATTCATATTTTGTCACAAAAGTTGTAAATCTCTTGCATAAGTTTGTCTCGTTCTGAAATGACAAAAAAAAAACATTCAAAGTAAAATAAACTAGCTAGCAGATTAAAGCTAGAGACTTTGTAGCTACAGCATTTAAATGTCGCTAACTGTGTAATTGACTACATCAGATCTCGATGTAGCGCCCAAATCTTCATTTAAGTAACACAGGTTAAATATCTCAATCAGATCAATTCTGTATCCTTTTATTAGGTAAACATGCCTAAAAAGTGGAAGTTAAAGGACCTTCTGCTAAAATGTCAAGTCTACAGTCTGGGTGGAAGAGGGAAAAATAGATACTTGAACTGTATGGGCGATTTAAAGTTTTGTTTGGCATATAAAATGTGTCAGGAAGTTCAGTAGATCAAATATTATTGGGCAGTGCTAATTTAACCCATAATAGCCGGAAAGTGAAAAAACTAGAAATTACATGCACTCTGACTCTGTATCTGTAAATAAGGCTACATTGAATGATAGGCAGAGCTCTGTATCTAAAGACATATGCCTACAGTCCTAGTGAAATAACTGCCATAACGGATATGTGGACAAAAATTTGAACTCGATCGACCAACTTATTTTCAAGAGATTTATTTTCCGGAACAGGCAATAGGTACGGTAATCCCTTCCATTGTCAGCGAGAAGAAATTACTGAAACTATTCTGTCAATTTGTTTTTAAGTTATGCTCACAGCAAAATCGTCAAATACGCATTTACAGCTATACTGGAGTGTGTTTGTTTGATTGGGGTTTAACATTATACTCAAGGGTATTTCCCTGATGTCAAACAGAGAGGAAACCACTCCTGGGATTGCCTGCGACATATCAGGTGACTCCCTCACATATCTGATGGTTGATCAGTGACTAAAATCTGTAGACTGTCAGTACATCACAATAGAATTAGTAAGCGGACAATTTGGGGAGCTTGTGCTTGGGTGTACTGTACAAGCTTTTTCAAATGACAGAAATCAGGTTTCCTTTATTATGCTGGATTGTTTAATCACTTCAGGTTGTAAATTTAATCAAATCCTCGGTCAGATTTTTAAAAAAAACTGATTCTGAGAGTTATTTTCCCTCTTTTAAAAGGAGAACCCTACCCTCAAGGGAGGCAACCACTGAAAATTAAATGTTGCAATTACAAGAGTAAGGCCATCCGTAAGAATTTTTTTGTTTCCCGTAACCCTACCTACCCAAAAAATTCAGGGTAAAAAAAAAAGAGAATGGTCTGTATTTTTTT
>JAQQZZ010150867.1:0-12591 GCA_030265115.1 Mopalia vespertina | reverse complement strand
CCCCTATACTATATTACGCACAAACACAATTACTACATGATAACGTTGAATCCTTCCTTATTATGTACTAATAAATGCGCGCTGAGATGCTCTCACTATACTACTACGGTTAACTAAATATCGGATAACACAAAAAACAGGTGTTCTCAGATGTTTAGTTAACAGTGATACAAAAGTATTGTAAAATCATTATTATAACAATCTTTTTACATAGAGTAGCTATTATGTTTATATTTAATATAATACCATTGTTATTTTAATAATATATATTATGTTATATTTTTACTGTTGTACTTGAAACACAAGTATATAAATATAACCATCCCTCAGTACAACATTCAAAGAACTTTAAATGCCATAATGTCAACGTGATAATATTATAATAATTGGGTTCCGATGCCTCTATTACGTTATGTTACGTCACAATATTAATGTGACGTCATGTCCGATGTGATTTGTCGTTGATTCCGGTTGTCTTGCACCATATCATTTTCGGACTGGTTTAAATCATGTTAATAATTATATAAGTCTTTTTGAATTTTATTATTGTATTCACTTGGGAAAGGCCCCGGCATGTGGATCAAAAGCTTGTAAAAGTAAGTGATTACGTAGAGTACATGTAGCGCAGAAGTTTGTGTTTTATTCATTTAATTCAACCCACGTATGAGTCTAAAACAATATATCTTTTCAGTTGTTTCTAGGATTTCAAGAAAAAAAAAACAGCGCAAAAGTGAGCAAAGCTCACTAGTGTATAAATACCCCCGCACAGAGGCTGTAAGTTGTTAAAGTGTACAAATGATAAACAGGTCTGTCATGTATTGTATTGTACGAAAATGTAAGGCATAGGAGTGTACAAATGGGCCGAAACACATGCACATATAGATAATATTCATTTGTGTAGCAGAAAGCAATGATGGGGACAGAATGAAATAAATTCTAAGAAATATATATGTATTGTGAAAGGAAATGTGACATGCTTCCAGAGTATTACAAGAAAATAAATTGCCACATTTGAATTACAGTGCCCTTCCAGAGTAGTTTGTTTATCAATGGGTTCTTTGATCTGTGCAAGGGCAGATGAGACATACATTCAATAGTTGTTTTTTTGTTGTAATATGTTATAAACTGGGACATTGTAATTTCATGTTGAAAAAGTGTTTTCTGTATTCTATTTCCGAAGGTTTCAAATATGCACGTTTTGCATATGTGTCAGCAAAATGGTCCATTGCAAGCTGTTGTTGAATGGTGGGTTACGGTGGGTATAATAGGCAACAACTGGTTTGATTTTAATGACTAATATGAATAAGATTATATCAATATTCTATTCGTTTAAAAATAATATGAAAGGAAATGTGCTTTAAAAATCCCACCAACCACAATAAAGTTAGTGTTGAGCCATTGACCTTTAATGATGACGTTGGACGTTGACCTACCCACCCAATTTCTGCCCGTGACACATTGTTGTTATATGGTGATCATTGTTACGAAGAGATTTGAGGTGAGCACAGACTCTTAGATTCAACTCTAAACATCAAGTACTTTTTGAGACAATTATTAGAATATGACAGGAGGTAGAGTCAAAGAATGGACGGATGGACGGACAGACAAACTTCCAAGAATGTTCCATGAATATCATCATGACAGTGCACAGTCCCAATATGTCAGCTGTTAAATGAATCACGTTTGAGTTCGATACATTGAGTACTTTTAATGATAGACATCGGAATATGCCAGCAGGTAGAGTGAAGGCAAATGGCGGACTGATGGACTGACGGACAAACTCGCTTGAATATTAGATGAATAGCACCATGGCAGTATCATTACAGTGTACAGTCCCAATATGTCAGCTGTTGAATGAAATAAGTTTGAGCTGGATACATTGAGTACTTTAAAGGTTACACTTTACTGGTAAGTATGTAGTGTGGTTTCTTTACAGTTTGTTTGTTTGGTTGGGGTTTAACGCCGTACTGAAAGCTATTTCACTTATATAACGACAGACGGTCCCCTTCACACTGTTACTTGCTTCAATACGGTCGAAAACCGGGAGGAAACGCCACATCGTGTTACTCACCCATATATCTGGTATTCGACAGGCGGACTAGAACCCGTGGACGGTACAACAAAGTAGGATTTGTAAGAAGAAACGCTAACCACTAAACCACGGGGGTGGACGATATCTTTGTAGTAAAACACTCTTTATCAGAATGTGTTTTGTGCAATAAAATCAGTCTATATGTTGCCTATCTGCGTCTTGTCACACTTGGTCGAGTTATTTTACAGCTGGTGTGTGGGCAGATTTTAATATACCTGTTTGATATACATAATGAGGTAAAATACACAATTATCAATATTTGCCAAATGTAGCGCATTGTAGAGCTGTATTATTTTCTAAATTGTGTGGAATTTGGGAAATAGAAGCAAACTTCTCAAATACCAATTATGTGATATTTTGCTAATGCAAATACAGTGCAGATATGTCGGTGTGTTCTTCCATCGAAATGAAATATGAATTCTTGATACTTTGTAAACCACGCAAGTTATAGTTTTGTAAACGTTTAAATCGACAATAACGTTGTTTGCTCGGAAAAGAAAAGCAAATAAATCATCTGTAATGATAGATTATATAATTTTATTGTTCAAATAATTATTTTACTTCATATTTTATTCCAATCAAAAACGATATGTAGATCTTTTTTCTGTGTGCACTAATTGCAACAATCTGACATAATTTCTAAGAAAGGGGTTTCATAACGCTTTTTGAGTTGATTACTGTTCTGGGAAAACGTTTGGAATATTTGAACATGACATTTGTTCTCGATTCGCTCCGAAACGCTTCTATTGAAGAAATTCAAAAATCGTGTGCAGTCCTTTTGATCTACTTCAATTTATAAACGAAAAGTTCTAGATATATTATTAAAATCTAGTGATATAAATGAATCACAATCGACTGATCATATTGAGGGATCACAAACTATGACCATATGGAGGAATCACATGTCAAACGACTGACCAAATAGGGCGATGACAAGCGACTGGTCATAGGTATGGATCATAGGTGACTGAACGTATAAAGGGATCACAAACGACTGATAATATGGAAGAATCGCAAGCGACTGATCGTATGGAAGGATGGCACGCGAATGATCGTATGGAAGGATCGCACGCGACTGATCGTATGGAAGGATCGCACGCGACTGATCGTATGGAAGAATCGCACGCGACTGATCATGTTGAATCACAAGCGACTGATCGTATGGAAGGATCGCACGCGACTCGTCGTATGGAAGCATCGCACGCGACTGATCGTAATGAAGGATGGCACGCGAATGATCCTATGGAAGGATCGCATGGAAGGATCGCACCCGACTGATCGTATGGAAGGATGCACGCGACTGATCGTATGGAAGGATCGCACGCGACTGATCGTATAGAAGGATAGCAAGCGACTGAAGGTATGGAAGGATCGCAAGCGACTGATCGTATGGAAGGATCGCAAGCGACCGAAGGTATGGAAGGATCGCACGCAACTGATCGTATGGAAGGATCGCAAGCGGCTGATCATGGGGAATCGCAAGCGACTGATCGTATGGAAGGATGGCACGCGAATGATCGTATGGAAAGATCGCATGGAAGGATTGCACGCAACTCATCGTATGGAAGGGTCCTACGCGACTGATCATGGGGAATCACAAGCGACTGACCGTATGGAAAGATCGCAAGCGACTGAAGGTATGGAAGGATCGCAAGCGACTGATCATATAGAAGGATCGCAGGCGACTGAAGGTATGAAAGGATCGCACGCAACTGATCGTTTGGGAGGATCGCAAGCGACTGATCATGAGGAATGGCAAGCGACTGGTCGTATGGAAGGATCGTACGCGAGTGATCGTATGGAATGTTCACGCGACTGATCGTATGGAAGGATCGCACGCGACTGATGATCGAATGGAAGGATCGCAAGAGACTAATCGTATAGAAGGATCACAAGCGACTGATCGTATGGAAGGATGGCACGCGACTGGTCGTATGGAAGGATGGCAAGCGACTGGTCATAATAAGGAATCACAAGCAACTTATCTTATAGGGCGATCACAAATGACTGGTTGGAGGGATCACAAGCGACTTATTATATGGAAGAATCACAGGTGACTGATCACATGTAGGGATCACAGGTGACTGAACGTCTGTATGGATCATACAATACATGTACTGTATGTCAGGATTAGTTTGGAGAATACAGTAAACTAAGTCATTTAAACATCTACCAATACTGGCCTGAAAGGGCACCCTCAAACCTTTATACCGTGTATATTAGTGTAAGGGAGCTATGTAGTTTGAGTAAATCAATGACACAGTGGTTGTCTTTACAAGCCGTCATCTTACAAGCCTTGGTAACGATAACTAAATTACTATGAAACCGGATATCATTCCTCAGCACTTAACGGGCAATGTTTTCGCTCTCTTCCTTCTCGGTGCATATCCCAATAGAATAGTGTGCTAAAATACACCGTCGGGTCACCAAGAAACGAAAACTCATAATTACAGGCGCCTTGATTTAACCCATAGCGAATTGGAGTTGTGGGTTGTATAATTGCTCCCCACGGCACATGCAGACCAAATGCCATACTGCTAGATGCCAGTGAGGCCGTAGATTTGCTCGGATTGGTATCATGGGACAGCCGCTAGGCCTAAGACAGAGAATCAAAGACATGTGTAGTTGGGAAGCTTGTGTGTGAGGCGTATAAGCGACCGAAAACTGATGTCACTCGGAATCTACATCGCCTATGTAACGTAGCTCGTCTCCATTGCCGTGTTAATAGATTGCTTCCAAGGATAATTACTCTCATATCGTAGCTAGTTTTGATTCCTCTGTCAATATCATTAGCGAAGGAGGATTACATCGGAGTAAAGACGTCCCTAGAGTCATCAGGCGTCCTGTTCGATTCAGTTGGCGAAAGCTTCCTTCTGAGGTGTAATCAAACTTCGTTGTGCGGCCAATTGACTTTTCTTCCGAAATATTGCTGAATCAATTTTGATATGCGACTGAAAACTCACGGCTTTAATCCTTTAATTGCTTCCATATTTAACTTTGTTTGCTTTTTAGTTTGACTCTTTCTTCAAGACCTTCAGTAGGGAGATTCTGCTCACCAAGTTCAGCCGTTGTGACATATGTGTCCAGAACGACAGCCTTCCGCGATACAGTCTCACAAGTTTTCATTATCCGCTTTAAATGACATAATAATGGGATTTACTGTGGACTCGTTCTCCAGCCTAGCTGTAGCCCGTAATTGTCTCTAGCCTCAGGCATAAGTTTACAGGATTTCTATGAAGATGAAAGTACATCACCAGCGCAAGGATTTGCACGTAGTGTTTGTTGTGTGGTGAGTATTATCTTCCCGATGTCCCGGCTTTTCAGTTAATTTACTTCACGGTTACGTATTTAACTTATTTGGTTAGGTGAATATAAAACATTTTGATAGATAAATTAAAAACATTGTGTTTGAAGTACTGGAAAATATTATATATTAACAAACTCAAATAACCTGTTTCTAACGGTCTTAATCGAAATCATTAGTCAGATCAAAACACATCTTAATCCCAATCATTAGTCAAATCAAAACACATCTTAATCCCAATCATTAGTCAGATCAAAACTCATCCTGATCAAAACAACATATTGGGTTACTGCTATAGTAATTGCCTTTTTGTTCACATCATATTTTGTAAGTACTTTTACTTATGAACGTAAAACTTTCTTAAATGTTTCTAAATGTTACCGTCCTCAAAGCATGTCGATAGTCACCAATAATTCTTTACTCTGCGGGTCTGAATAAAGTGAAAAAAACTATTTCAAGTATGAAATTTAACAAATGACAATCAAAACAATAGAATTAAATTACATCTGTTTAGTACATAATTGCCTATTTATATTTTTATTGGACTACAATTTTTAATGGTTTTAAATTCGAAAGAAAACAATAGTCTTTTTTATTATGTCTCTTTACACATACAAACTCTTCATTAGATTAGCTCTTAAGTACATTGTACAAGACCATGTAACAAATCTCCTATTTCTATATGAATCGTCACGTTCGCCAGTGACCAGATAGTGGATTGGGGATTTAGATTACATTGGTAAACAATCTTCGCATTTAAACAATACAGTAATCAATTTGGAAGTGAATATAACACATGTCTGTAGCATGCTATCAGGGATAGCTCTAATGTTTCCAGTTGACCTTTTGCATTTTTATTCTGGATCGAGGGACGTCTCTGTGCCCACACAGATCAGGATCGAGGGAAGTGTCCATGCCCCCACACAAACCACAGTGCATTAATGTTTACATCATGGCCGCGTTTTCTCGTCTAGACTCGAGCACTTACGCATTGAAAAGATATTCGTATATTCAAAGAAGTTGAATAATGTTAACTTTTTCAGCTTACAAAACTATCATTTCTCCAAACAATCGAACATTTGCGTAAATTGCAAATCTATCAGCTAAAAGCATAAAAAACAAACAAACAAGCAATCAAACATATAACATCTTGCTCGCTCACATTTTACGATATAAATTTGTATCTGTTACTACATTGAGCGGATCTACAAGGATACGTGGTCTGTAATCTTACAAACACTTTAACATTTATTTGACTATTGGCGTTTAGCTAATTAACAATTTAATAATAGTAAATTTATAATACATGTATATTAAAGTTCCCTGCATGTGAATACCAAATAATAGCACAGGGTCCATGTTGAAAAACCTTGATTGCTCAGCTGATTGATATGGTAGTATATCTTCTCATTGAACAGAATAGACCCTCGGCTCCTCAGCAAAGCTTGTCGTTCCGGGTGATTAACCTGAGGACGGTTGTTGTTTTGGGGTGTGGAGGGGGAACTTATTGTTGCCCTGGCGCTCTCTGCGCTAAGACCTATCAGGAAGCCGACATGTTTGTGGTGTCATTGTTCTGCGTCTTGTGATTTTTGTTTGTTGCCAGTTGGGTCTTGTCTGGTTTCCTCCACTGATTGAAATAGCACACCGTATATGAGTTGAATAACCTTCAGTTTGACATTAAATCCCAATCAAACAAACCAACGCATCACAAAAATTACAATATATTTGTAACAATCTGTTTCATTTAGTTGCAAAGACTGAGACATCTTATCTTAGTTTTCGATTGGTGGCGGTTTGGAATTCACATCACAACTCTTTGAGAAGGAGCTTTCTTGTAAGGCGAATCTTGGGAATCTTTATATGATCGATGTTGAGTAATTTCCCTACCGATATAATCTCACCTGTTTCGCCCATAAAACCCTGTCTTCATTACGCAATTACCCTCACCGACACTGTCTAGACAGCTTAACATTTATTCATTTCTATAGTTTCTAGATTCAATAGACCTTGTGTAAAGCAACCGAAGGCATTATGCCACTGACCGCCGATCTGCTTCCAAAAACATCTCGGACAAAAAGAGAAGAATCGGGTTGGTTTTGATTTACTTAGAAACCTATCAACTCACGTTTGAAATCTATTTCATCGTAAGACACAGCTAGTTCAATCAAAATCATGGCTTACTGTAAAATCCTTCGCCTGTTACGTATCTTGATAAACAGCAGCCCATGCTCGATCAAACGTATCAAGTGAATAGCATGTGTTTGGTATGCACATCAGTCTCGTGTTATCAGATCTGTAGTGTCACAGTATTTCAAATTCTTTGCTTAGATTTGTCCTGAAAGATCACATTGAGTAATTGCTCTATGTGCTTCCTCCTGAATTCGTCCCACCTGTTATTACGCGTTGCGGATTCTTATCGACTTAACGCCCCTTTGCGTCAGGCAGCTATAAAAAATAACACGATATCTGTCATCTGTCACAATACGTCCCAATAAAAAATATTGTCCCATCAACCATGGCTAGTTACACAATACAATCTGTCTGTCAGAGCTGTTGGCTTATAAATTAGGCTTAAGTGTACTTTTAACGTTACCATTGTATCACATTTTACGATGCTATAAAAGGCAAAGTTTTCATTACCTTATATGTCTCTGCGGATAAAATAATGCCACCGACTTAAATTATGTTATAAATATTACAAATCATTCCATTTGCTAAATAATGTTTATAATGCAGTCACCTGCTAAATCTAAGTATGTATTTATGCCGGTCATGTTTTTTCTGTTGATTTGATTTAACCGTGTCCTTATTGCGTTATTCTTGTGGTGGACACAATAGTCTTACAGGGCGGCTGGTGATCTAAATGTACCTCCAATAAATACATCAGTTATGTTGTTGTTTAACATTTAATCGTTGTTGGTGCTTCTGTTTTCTACAGGTCAATGTTGTTATCTTTGTGCTCTGGGTGGACGGAAAACATGAACATGACCTCCATTCTAAATAAACTCTTGGAAGGGTACGACAAAAGACTTAGACCGGGATTCGGCGGTAAGTCTAACTCTCTGATTATTTATAGAGTTAAGAGCAATAAAAGAAAGGGTATTTTCTCAATTTGACAATATACCTAACAAAATTCTGAGGTATTGATAAACATGTCATGAACAATTGGACATGAGTTTTCAAGCCATCGGATACATGTAAAAGACAATTTCAAATCTTCACCGTTAACAACTAGCTATCTATTTACTTAAGGTGACTGAAGCGTTTAATGGAAGGAGAATAATCACTGACTCACATTATTTCTGACAGTCAATCGACTTCGGTAGTCTTAAAAAGGTCCACTTTAGTGCAGAAACTAACGGATCGAAGGCCAGTATCATTGCCCTTTTAATAGTGGAAGTGTTAACGAGTCAACGATTCATATTGATGCCAATGTCTATAATTATTTATGGAGTGTATAAACCAAATCAGTAGGCTTATCAACTGCCTAACTAGGGTCTGAATTACAGTAGCCTGTAAACCATACTGGGTCAGTCTCCGTTTCTTTCGGTGCTTCTTGATAGAACAGGTCTAAATACAACCATATTGTTCCTCATTACAACCCTTCGCCAAATTTCCCTATTTGAAAAACATGTAGCCCCCCTCCCCTCCCCCTATGGGTGTTTTAACAACTCTAATCAAGAACTATTGAATTATATTTGTGTAAAATGTCTGCATCACAGTCAATCCAAAACCATGGAGTGATAGCTCAACAGCGTTAAAACACCCCATAATGCATACATGTGTGGTTTAAACTCAGTTCTTCAACTTGTTAATAATATCTTGTTAGAGATGATTGTTGTTTGTTTTTATAAGGAGTGACATTAGCTCAAGACAAAGGACCAATGACAGGCAATTGTTAGAGATGATTGTTGTTTGTTTTTATAAGGAGCTACATTAGCTCAAGACAAATGACCAATTCCAGGCAATTGTTAGAGATGATTGTTGTTTGTTTTTATAAGGAGCTACTTTAGCTCAAGACAAAGGACCAATGACAGGCAATTGTTAGAGATGATTGTTGTTTGTTTTTATAAGGAGCTACATTTGTAGTTGATTATTCATCAAGCTCATTTTATCGAATTAGTTTTAGTCAAACCGTAACCGTGTCAAATTGGACAGTTAACTGTCGTGTGTTCTGTCAATTGTGAAGTCCTCTTTAAACCCCACCAGGTTTTTATTGTTTCTATATTCGAGAGTCCGATGTGAATTGGTGTCATGAATGCATCCTAACCATGTAAGAGGATCTTGGCGAGTGTTAGGACCATCAAGAAACTCATATGCTGAGGAAATCAATCTGTGTTCGTTCCATTGCTCATCGCTCTTTATCCAAGAAAAAATTGACAAAATACCCCCAGCTTTAACATCTCTTTGTAATCAACAGCTCATCAGTTTCTCTGCCTAAATTTTTCCAGATTAATGTGGTTTATTTTGAAGTGGAATCTTTGGTCGGTATCGGGTGAGATAAATCAGACGCCTTAATCTTCGTCTTCGTGCTTTCTGGCAGTCAGCTAAGGTTATGTTCAGCCAAATCGAGTCGTCCAGAACTTCAGATCTAATCCGGCTCCCCAATCATCTGATGAGACTAAAACAGTATCTCGAGAACGTTCATGTCTTATCTTAACTCAACACAGTCTATTAAATCTGCCAGGTCTGTTCAAAAAATGTATTATTGATTCCGGTCTTCAGACTGTCTGTAAATGCAACTGGGAAGAAGAATATTACGTTATTATTGACAACTTTTAATGTGCCAAATGTATGTCCGATTGGAGTATCCGTTTAGTGGCTGTTTGTAAAGTTGGCAGTCGATAGTAGGTCTGAAGTACAAACACAAAGCAATCGGAATCTATATCGTTTCCTGTTGTAATATTAACAAATATATACTTCCCTGATGACAGGAATGCATAACGAAATATAGGAAACTATCACCCTTATATTTTGTATTAAAATAGTATTCAGGATGCAAATTGAATACGCAAAATACGCTTTGCGGAAAACACAAGTTATTACGAATGATAGATTGGTTTTTAGCCGTACCGAATGGAATTGAACTTACCCATCAATTACACGACACAACCATACCATGTAAAGTGTTGTGCAATGCTGGTAAATGAGGGTTCTAGCCGTGCTTATATACATTCAGCTTTCATTATCAACACATTGACATTAACCATATTTACAGACGCTACAGGACATTTTCTGTCTACATTCCAATTAACAACACGATTTAAGCTTGCGTTTTAAATGATATGACCAGTGTAACACTATAAATATAATTAAAACGCAAAATATAAAAACCGATTGCATGAGGGTCAACATTCCAGTCCATATGAACTCCGGATGTAAGAGTTGTTACTTTTCACCTTTAGGATCGATGTGATTTGTAATAATGGTTACTCATTTAACTACTGGAATGTTGACTCGAAATGCATTCAGCTCACAAACAATAATGTATTACACGACTGACCGACTCAGGACGCAATATTTAACGACTAACGGGTATCATTTCTATCCATGTTTGAAATGCCGAGAGCGAAAAGGTGGGGGAAGAGTGCTAGGGACTAAGAAAGTCCCCTTCACCCATTGCTTGGCCGCCATGATTGGCAAGAGTGGCTTTCAACAATGTCCGCGCAACACAGCCAAATATATAGGAACACTAACCAGTCTGCATTATTTTCGTTATTTACTGTTTCCTGGTTTGGTAGGCTCTAGTTCAGAAAGTGTTCAGGTTGGTAGCCGGTAGGAATCGAATGAACTACTCTTGAAGTCAGACACTGAATCGCCAGCAGTAAAGGTTGATCACCTAGGCCACTATGGCAACCGGCCTCAGATTATGGGTTAGAATCTGGGAATAGTCTCAACCTGCAAACTTTTCTGAAATGGGAATATGCTCAAACAAAGAAAGTGTTATCTCAAAATAACGAAAATCATTCACTACTCAGTCAGTCTATTCATTGCGCTAGATTGTCGCCAATGGTGTGGAATAGCCACAGGAACGACTTAAAATTCCAATTCAATAGTACAAAAGGACGCAGGACAATCGAACGGTGAAGGGATGAAGGCCATACATATAAAAAGCTATGTTTAAACATTTCATGAATGCTCATTAATGGGTTTACGCTTAGGTAATTCACTCACTGTCTTACTGCAGACGTTATTGTTAAAAATATTAGTATCTGAAGTTCACTGATCGGTCTATTACTAGCCGGGGACAAAAGATGACCTGCTGATGTAGTTCACATGGAGTAATCACACTTAAGCCCATGTGTTTATAATAACGCCCTACCGCAATCTTCGAAACTATCGATAACTTGCCCTTGGATGTTATCTATAGTTCAACGATGGTTCATGAGTAAATAGAAATGATCTGACCGTTTTCTGTACTATAACTTAAAGGGATAGACAACATAATTACAATTATTGGCTTACTGAGTGAGTGGAAATTTGTGAGCATTTTAATGTGTGCGACACATCCATACAAAATACAATAGCAAAATTTAAAAGCTTGTTACCTCCAAACATATTTTTCCTCGCCGCCTTGAGCTACCTAGGGCTCTTCAGAAAAAAGGCGCGGAATGTATGGCTGCTTTGTTGTGGTAGACGGGGTCAATGGGTCAAGTGCACTGAGCAATATGTTAAGTAACCATGCGTCTTTTATTATGGTAACTCACCCAGACATGCGCAGCATTGTGGTTAGATGATTGGTCAAGCGGAAACACACCTCCAATCGCCATTGTTAAAATGTCTGCCCTATAGTATTTTACGCTGTAATGCACTAGCTAACTTTCGATGGGGAATAAGAATTGTAAAACAAGTCGCAAAAATACCAAATTAGCATTGTCTGATACCAAATTTGTAAGCTGTATCCAATGCTTAGCTTTGTTTTGTAAATTAACCATCCCGTTTACTTTTTTTAGTACGTACAGATAACAACCCTGCTGATTACATGCACGGTGTTTGACAAACAGACAACAAACCAGCTGATTACATGCACGGTGTTTGACAAACAGACAACAAACCAGCTGATTACACGCACGGTATTTGACAAACAGACAACAAACCAGCTGATTACACGCACGGTGTTTGACAAACAGACAACAAACCAGCTGATTACACGCACGGTGTTTGACAAACAGACAACAAACCAGCTGATTACACG
>JAQQZZ010150856.1:0-12592 GCA_030265115.1 Mopalia vespertina | reverse complement strand
AATAAAAAAAAATAAAAAAAAAAAAAAAAAATATATATATATTTTGAATAAATGAAGAGAGAAAAATTTGCTTGCCTCCACCGGGATATACATGTATGTACATGGGATATAGATATAAATATAATTTTATTGTAGAGAAAGAACTCTTAACGAGAAGTAAAACAGACAAAGCATTTCCAGATCCATGCATTCATACAAATGTTTAACTACATGAAAACTATGATAAGAGTAATACTTTTAATAAGTGATGTGTCCATACAGGTAGAGGTCCTTTTGTACAATTAACAAAGCACTTCATTTACAGGTAAATTATTTTACCTTTAACTCTTAATCATCTAACGACTATCTAGAGGTTTGTCCTTTTGAATTTTTCAGCCACAAAAGTAAATTTTTCATGGTTTGCCACTCACTCATAAATCATAATAAATTATATGCCACATAAAAATACACTTTCTTGTGTGAGATTGCTAAATAGTTTTAAAAGTCACATTCATACAGTCAGTACATGTTCACAGTAAATGAAAACATTTATGTCTTGAAGGGAAAGACCATTGATTTTTTGACCTAAACTTATTATTTTTATTCCATATCTACATGTAGGATTAGACATAGGTTTTCAACCAGGGGTTCATAGGCGTCAAAATATTGAGTTTTTTACTGAACAAAATTCTTTTTTTTTTTAGTGTCCTATTGAATTTTTTTCGTCTTTTAATGCCAACTTTTTATTTTTATAATACTTAAACATAATAAATGGAGTCTCAAATTGAGTTTATTCTCAAGCTTAACTACCCATTTAGGGTAGTTAAACTGGACTTCTATGAACCCCTGTCAACATGGACTGACATCATCTAATCTAGGATTAAAATTAATAGTGCTTTGAACAGCTGGCCCAAGGGCAAAAGGAAGCTCCCTCCCAACAGCGTGCCACAAGCTAAGGCATGTTTTTGTAAAACGGTTGAGTATCTGTTTATTTAATTATCAGTGTGGTGTGATGCCACGTTGTAATGTGAATGGACGTTACAGTATGTTGAGTTATGGTATGTCTGCGGACATTAAACTGTGCTACATGTAGTTATTGCAATTTCTTTAGAGTGGTTCGGGGGGGGGGGGGGTGGGTGTATTATCCCCCCCCCCCCCCAACCATGGCCAAATGCATTCTCTTCCTTAATAGCAACTGTAGTTACTTAACACCAGTCTAGTCAGATAATGCACATTTTACAAAGCTCATATAATGCTAGGTAAAAATTGACAGGGAGATCTGATAATACATAAAAAACATGTCCCTTCATAAATAGACAAGAGAAAACTAGACATGTTCATAAATATATAATCATGTCTGTGATGTCAGTGCTGTGTGTGTGTGAATGTGTGAATTTAAACAAGACACTGAAATGTGACAAGAAATCAAATCTAGGGGATTAATATGGATCAAAATTTTACAGTGGATGAGGTCAATTTTTAATTCATAAGTCCATCTAAGTTTAAATCCTTTCTGTTTAAATTCTTCCTTTTGTATAGCTGGCTAATCCTTAAGACTTAACGAATGTAGCTGTGAGTATATTGCTGTGCTGTACTAAAGGTATTGGCTGTAAAACTGATCACAGCAAGACATCACTGTCTGTCTAGCTAGTTTACTGCTAGTTAAGGCTATAAATAGATGTGTTATATCAATGTTATGTTTAACGGCCTCTTGTTAATATGCAATTGTATAATATAAACACTGTGACTTGATAGTGAATAACAACTGATCATTTATAATGAGGAGAAAAATCTGGTCAGAGATAATTTCAAAAAGGAAAATCTTTAAAAAAATGCAGATTTTTTTGCCTTTAATACTGAGCTGTGTTATGTCGTAATAAACCTGCAAGTCTAAAGTGACCGTACAAAATAAAAATATATCCAATTTACACTGTTCATTGTTTAAACATTGTGGAAAACAGAGAGAAACCTTTAAGTGGTACATTGAAGTAGGATAAGTAGGCTTGTAGGCTAACCAGTAAACCATGGCTGTGGGCGGCGCCATGATACAAGCGAACTTTATCTTAAGCTGCTGTGTCATGAGCTTCTAGGGATCAGGGGCTTCGCCAGAAATCAAAAGTATGATGTCCAAAATAGTCATTTTGCTTCACTTTTTAAGTAACTGGGTGTCCAATTGTTACAGTTCCCTTTCTCCTGCATGTTAAAGCTTCTTAAAACAGGGTGTTGGACTGTCCACATGAGGCTATCGTTCAATTCAGGGTGTCCAAAGGACGGGTTGAGTCAGTGGACACCACTCTACCAAAGGCCTTGTAAGGAATACGTTATTCCTTTAAAATGGGTTTCTTGTACATGTACATGTATATTAACAAATAAACATTCAGAAAACTAACAGTTAATTTGGTTTGGAAATAAAGAAAGGCATGCCCAAAATATCATAACATGTACATGCAACCCTGTGCTGTTGGGGACAATGAACCGAACTGGGTTTTCCCATGGTAATGAAAACTTATTTTAGGAGGACTGATTTATTGGTTTTCCTAATTGTTTGTCGTGTTCATCTTAATTTGCTATTGCTACTGTACCTGATTTTGACAAATTTTGTCAATTGGTTCATCAATAAAGTTTGTATTAAATAATTAAGCAATTTTGCTTTATTTTCGTAAAAATGCACATTTATGTATTTAAAAAATCAGCAAATCAGCGGCAAATGCAACTGTTAGGTTATCCCATTAATTTTTAAGGTTCTGTTGGAAAAGATAACAGCACAGGCCTGTACATACATGTATAGCCAGTTTGATGTGCATAAATTACCATTTTCACAACATCAGTGTCAAAATCAAGCTGCAACTGAAAGGGGGAGGGGGAGAGAACCGTGTTTATGGTGACATAAATTTAGGATCAGAACCTGGTAAATATTTCTTGTTTCTTGGGCATGTACATGTGTATGACTAGTATCAAATGAGCGAAAGACGACATCGGCTGTCAAATGAATAAAATTACTTCAGATAAACATCACAAGACGACATCAGCTGTCAAACGAATAAAATTACTTCCAATAAATACACTAGTTGATAGATTGATTAGAGATACAATCTGTGGTCAAGGGTATTTCACATAGATGATTGTGTACAACAGCAAATAGCCATTCTAACCCAGCCAGAAATGAAAAGTATTTCTCAGTTAAATGAATGTTTCTTTAGTGCTATTAGACTTGCCTACCCTAGAAGAAATTTATGTGTAAAAAAAAAATGTTTTTAAGAGTATTTTTTTAATACTATTTTTGTGATACAGAATAATACTTTTTGTGTGTATTTAAATGGCCTATTGGTGTATTCAACATAAATTATATGAACAAAATACTCCGGGTAGGCAGGTCTGGCTAAGTATTTAAAACGAATGACTGATTAAAACTTTTATTGCACTTCCTAGAGAGAGGGCATAATACATACAGCTACATGTATCTGTAAGCTATAGGGCCTACATGAGAATCAATGAGGTTATCATGCAGTTCAGCAGTTCAAAAAATAACCAACACTGGCCTCAACAAGTTGTACATACGAAAAGTACTTTCATGTAATATCTGGCATTTGCCATCACACATTTAAAAAAAATATTAGTATGATCATTTATTTCCGAGACATCTGTTACATAGAAAGAGTCTGCATGTACCTTTAGTCCCAACATGGGCCAACAGTTTTTTTAGCTAGGATTCGAAATCTGCCTGTCATAAATCCCCATTTTGAGAAATTCTGCCTCTCAAAATTTTCCATTTTCCTATCTTTTCAATGTTCTGAATTTATGCCTGTCATTTTAACCAGTTTTTAGATTGATTGATTGATGTTTTGTGCTTATACGACGGCTGTGTATTCCAACAATAACGGACACTAGCACAACCATAAAATTTGAGGTGTTTGGATACTGCTGGAAAGTTAATTTTCCTCCAGTGTTAAGAAAAGACAGCATTGCTACTCTTGAAATAAACTAGCCAAAGGGCCCCATTTTTTAGAAATCTGCCTGTCAAATATGACAGGTGGACGGGTCTCAAGCTAAGATTATGTGGGCTAATACTGTGTCAACTTTAGTTTTACCCAGAGAAATGCGTTCTATTTAACATAACCAAGAGGTCATTTGAGATACACTAATTTCAATCAAATCTGACATACAAAAGATAGGGTAAATGTAAAATGAGACATACATTTCTGAGCAAATTGTTATTTGAGACACCATCTATGGTCATTACATCATGCAAGTCTCCTTCATTTCAACTTGATTTCCTGGTATATCACAGATCATCAACATTCTGCCTCTACATTTTAAATAGCTTCTTTACTAAACTTGGAGTCTCCAGTCCACACCAACTTAACATGTAGTTGTTCAGTTTTAATGTTAATTTTTATTTGATTTACTAAAATGTTAGCTTTTATTATCACATGACCAATAGACATCACAATCCTTCATGCATTTATACAAACTAAAAATAACACTGAAACAGTGTTATTGAATGTGGTGGTGGATTTATACTGTTAACTTACACATACATTGTGTAGTTATGAACACTTGGCCCACTCTGTGTGTGCCTATAGGCCCCTCGTTCTATTTGCATTATGTTATTTATTCAGAATACTCTAAGTGTACAAATCAAATCTTTCCTTTATACTGCAGAATTCTATATATGTATTATATGCACAGTTACCCAACATGGATCAAATAACCAAATACTATTTTAAGCAATGTGATAAATGACTCGAGCACATTCCATGGGAATAAAGGCCTTAAACATTTCACAGTACAATATAAGCTGCTTAATGGTTTATTTACAAATTATTCAGTTCAGTTGTATCATGTCTACCTCTACTTACATGTATATGTCCAGGTTCCAAGTAGTGGTGTAAAGGTGCGCCAGTGCACCCAGATTTTTCTTTGCGCACCCAGAATATTTTGTCAAGACTGTTATTAAAGCAACTGAACAAACTGTAGATGACCTACATGTAAATTGCCAGGATTTCAAAGTACATGTAATTGTTGGGATTTTTTTTTATATATTTACATGTAGGTGTTCTGGGTGCACCCAACTTTTTCAACCCCTGCATGTATTTTACACAAAAATAAGTGTCTTATGAAAATGCAACAGTGGTCACGTCAGGCTTTTTAAATCTGACAAAAACAATCCGTCGTAATGTAAGTAAAATACCCTTGAGTACGACGTTAAAACACCAAGCAAACAATCTTGATATGTGTTTAAAATGCAAACACCACTTACTGGCATTACGACGGTTTGTCCACTTCATACTGTTTTTTTCCTAATAACAATGGAAAACCGAAAGGAAACGACGTAAAAACCTCCCCTGCGATTACCCCAGCCACATCGTGTGACTCACTCATATACCTGAGAGTCTACAGACAGACTTGATCATGGTACATCGAAGTAGGATAAGTAAACGGACACGCTATTCTAACCACTAAAGCCACAGCCAGGGGCTCACATATGTCAAGAAAGGAAGAACTGAAGAACTTTCAGAGTATTAAATGAACATCATTGATGGAAAACAGTATAATTATAAACTGATAAAACTATTATTTAATAACAATTATACACGATTTATCAACTTTCACCTGACCTGAAACAACTGTAAAACATGTATCTTTCACATGCAGGAATCTTTCGCAATTTCACATGGGAAACCAACAAGTTCATATAATAAAAAAAAATCTACAAAGAACGTGACAGCAATAACATCAGAGAAAGAACACATTTAGACCTTTGCACTGAAACCATCCATAATAATTTTTTTGTTTCCCCTTAACCCTACCTACCCATTTTCAGAAAATGAGGAACTAATTTTCATTAATTAGAAAAAGAAAAACCTCCTCACCCAAAAGGTATGTTGTTTTTTCAATAAAAATTGAATACACTGCCATTAAATAAATGAAGTAGCCTACAGCAAGGCAAGTACAAGTACTGTACATGTGTAAAAAAAAAATATTTATTCAGATAAAATGACTGTATGGCACAATTTCAAACAAGTGTTTTTTTATGTTATAAGTTAAAATAATACAAAAAAAAAAAAAAAAAGAATGCCTACCTACAGTACTCACTTTTTTATATTCTTGTTACGGGAAACAAATATATTATTTTGGATGGCCTGATTTAATGGTTTCACCACCTAAGTTCTATTGTGTCGGAACTTTTTTCTGCTGAATTTCATGTTTAAAGTGTTACATGTATATATTAGAATTTCTAGTGTGCGAAGGTTTCAGTCAACTTTGATATCATGTACAGCTTTTCCATGTTTAAGCCTACATGTACATGTGTCTACAACAATGTCATCATAACCAAACTGTGAACTGGTCTTTCAGGGCAGCTTTGGAAGCTACATTCTCGCTGAAGCATTTTGTAAGACTAGTGTTGGTACTGTAAAGACTACATTGATCGAGCGCACGTGCATGTAGTTACACATGGCTGCGCATGTTTTACTGTCTCAGGTGTGGATTTCCCTACTATTTATTTAAACGTTATTGGTTTTTTTCTGGCATAGAAAGTTTTATGTTATGAATCAAAACAAAAAAGTAAAAGTCGCAAAAGTTTCACTGTAACAGTAGGCCTATCTGAAAAGTGATCAGTTCAGTTATATAACTGTTTTAACAATCATTTCACTCATAACTAATAAAAACGGCTGATTGGCTAACTCTTTGTATTTAGCTTTGATGGCCTAAACCAAACAACGATTAATCTTTTCCAATTCATTTCTAGATTTCCCCTGGCTCCTCTCGTTAACTAATGGCTATATCCCGACTACAACATGGGCCAGCTTTCTTTACTGCGCAGAGAGCACCATGGCAACAAGCAGCTTCATCCAAGCACCTGTTTGAATGCCTGGGGTTCAGGGGCTTCATTCAAACAAATAATGGCAACACACAGGAAAGTGATTGTTTTGTGTTACATGTACATCACTTTGGCACAACCAATCAGATTAGAGATTTATAAAACTATCCAAAACCAAATTGACAAATCCAAAAACAATGGCAAGATAATAACTGATATTGAATACACTTGCTAATTTGAGAGCATGCACAAGCAACATGAAGTGATCACATTTGTTTTTATGTTTTTTAGGCTACTGAAGGAAGGATATATATATATTTCAAACAAGAGTGACTGATTGGCTGCTCATTTACTTGATAGTCTAATGAAATGTTGGCCTCCTTTTTTTTGACATTTAGGGCAACGGTGAAGAAGGAATAACTCTGGAGTAGTTCATTTTGGCCCGTGTCTTTGGAAGATTAGGAGCACCAATTCCATAGCTTGTTTGTTTGATGGGGGTTTAATATCGTACTCAAGGGTATTTCACTTATATGATGGATTGTCCACTTCACACTGCACCTTGCCTTATTACGGTGGAAAATCTCGTAAAAACCACCCCCACGATTGCCGGAGCCACATCTTGTGACTCACTCATATACCTGTGAACAGTACATCGAAGTAGCCCCAGAAAGCGCACTCGCTAACCACTAGGCCACAGCTGCAGGCCTGTTCCGCAACTCGGTTAAGAGATATCACTTTTTATATTTAACGTTGTTTCAGCTGATATTTAGACAATACTTACTTAATGTTTTTTGTTACTGATTTGTACATGTTTAAATAGCTCCGTAAGATGTACATGTATCTATCCAACACTAATTTTTCTAAAAGTGTTTATTATGAACTATAATTAGGCAATAATATGTGATGAGCAGATACAACTCTTGACTTGAAAAAAAAAGACAAAGCAGTGTTGTTGAAGCACTACAATGAGCTCCTTATAAAAGCTAACAGCATAATAAGGGATGCAGCCAAATGAGCATGTACAGTATAAACAAATACTGTAGACACTCTGTGCTCCCATTTCAATAATGCATAATTCAGTTCAGTGACAATTAACCAGATTTTGTTCAATTGCCAGCAACTTAACCAGAACTGCTGAAGAGTTTATAGAGGCAAGTTGGTACAGAATTTGTTAGTTTGTTTGATTGGGGTTTAACGTCGTACTCGAGGCTATTTCACTTATATGACGACAGATTGCCTACTTCACACCATTCCCTGCTTAAATACGGATTGATTTAGGGACCTGGAATGTAACCAAAAAAAAACCTCCTAACTTTTTTAACGTCCTACCACTGTTTGATTTCTATAAAGTTTTATATCAGGGAGTGTAATGTAGGCTCACTTCTACAAATACATAATTCAGTACATGTAGTTCTGAACAAGTCAATATTAGTGTATGTGACATATGACAGATACATTGATCAAAACAGAATATGGTGATAAGCCAGTTATTTTAAAAAATTTCGCTTCAAACTGACAGAACAACACCCAGTTGTCAAGGGAAAGTATCCCTGCTGGTTACTGGTTGTGTTCATGTCTGCATTAAAACAGGAGCCCAAAGCTCCGCATACCTGATTTTGGGGAAGATATTGGGGCTATGTTCCTGCCAAGTGAAGCGTTGCCAGGTCATGGTGAACTCCATAAGGCACAGTAAGCCAGGTCACATTGGGCCCTGTTTACAGCACTTCACATAACACTGCCCTTAGTCCTTTGTACTGTACTGTTTAGTCCAATGTTTACAAACTGTAAGTAATACCCCAGGACTTTATTTTACCTTACAAAACTTGGTTGAACAGTTTTCTTTTTTTCTTTCTAATAATTTATTCAAAAAGGAACACTTTACACTATACATTTCTAAAAAATAAAAAGTAATCACACAAGTTTCTGAATAGATCTTAATCTCGAGTTGTTATGGGTAACCGACAGACATCTTGAGAGAAGCCAAGGCAATGAACATTTACATGGTGTATAAAGTATGAGATAAATATGTAGCATATGAGATATTCAGTAAAGGTTAAGAATAATTCAACCTGTGAACTGGTATTTCAGATAAATATAATTTAATCAACGAATATACATGTACATATATCCAATAAAGAGAATGATAGTTGCAAGCTGTCTGTAGTTATGATAAGAAATAATAACTATATCTGACTGTTTAGCTGTTTAGTCTAGACATTAATGACTGTAGACAAAAAAAGAAAGGAAAAAAAAAACTAAGACAACTATTTGAGTGATTATGTAATGTCAGGATGACACAATTAGACACAATGTAATGTATTATAAGGCCAAACATTTATATAGTAATGCCCTCATTAACCCCCTAAAGTGCCCTCTGTCTTTACTTAGCTGTGTTAGTGGCAGTTATTAGTGAAATACCCTTAAGTACGACGTAAAACACGAATCAATCAATCAACCCTCTAAAGTAAAAGTGGCTAAACAGTACACCTGATACAGGTATATAGAAATAAGTACAGGTAAAAGCTTCTGCACATGATTTATTATGTTTGTTGATTGAATTTGCAAATGTGTAGTTCAATGCATATCAATTTCCCTCAAGTGGTGTCAAGTTCATTTCACTCCTAATGTGGTGGTGAACTCCAATAGTTATTGCTACCCTTAACTACTGTAGGCTAACACAACCACAAAATGATAAAGATAATGTCATTTTTATGTTCTGATACAAAAAAACTTCCCCCACAGTTTGTTTGTTTGAATGGAGTTTAATGTCGTACTCAAGTGTATTTCATTTTCATGTACAATTTATATGACGACGAATTGTCCACTTCACACTGTTCCTTGGCTAATTAAGGTGGACAATTGTGAGGAAACCTTATAAAAATCACACCTGCGATTGTCGGAGCTATATTGTGTGACTCACTCATACACCTGATGGTCAAATGACTGACTCGATCCTGTGAACAATATGTCAATGTAGGATTAGTAAGCGCACGCGCTAACCTCTGACATTATGAAATTCAGTGCATACAAAGTGACAATATTAGATTTAGTCACTCTTAGGAGAATGAAACACAACACCAGGATTAGTAGTGTTAGAACAAAGTGGCTGTTATTAATGTTGCACTTAATGGTACTTCACTTATGTGACGACAGGTTATCCACTTCACACTGTGCCTTACTTAAATATCATGGTGGAAAACGGAGAAGAAACCTCATTAAAACCACTCAGCAAATGCCTGAGTCACATGGGAGACTCACTTGTACCGGATATTTACAGACAAACTCGAACCCATGAGTGGTACATCCAAGTAGGATCAGTAGACAGACAAGCTAACCACTGGACCACGACCACAGGCATAAAAGCTAAATTGAAGAACATGTAAGTTAATGAATTAAATGCTTACAAGTATACACGATGATCTTGTCCTTATTACATCCCTAAGGGCTATAAGGCCTACATAGACATATATCTGGATTTCCTAAGCTTATCTAAACTTGGCAAACAATGTACATGTAAATGTATCTTGTAAATGGATTTTAGTCCTACATTACGCCTGCCTTAGGGCCATGATACACATCTTGTTTTAACAGCAATATGTTTATTCAAGTTGTGCTTTATCCTGTTGGGAGGTGTTTATTCTTCAGTGTAGATTGAATTGTTCCAACATGGTAAAACACTGTGCAGTAAGTTTTACAGTGTTGATTTGTTTGTTTGTTTATATGATTGGGGTTTAATGACATACTTAAGTTTATTTCACTCACATGATGGCATGCCAGCCAAATGGGTGAAGCAAACCACCCTAGACATCACAGGTAACAAACAAAGACAAGCAGGACAATCACAGGATGCCACACAATGACATCAAAAAAAATTCATATAATGTAATGGATGAATTGTAGGCATATACATAGATCTTCATTGTTATCATCTATAAATGAAATTACAATGTTTTTGCATGATCTAAGTGAAATTCTCTTCAAAATAATAAAAAATTAATAGAATTCATTTGCTATTCTCTGGGTCAAAATTCCTGTACATGTTAGGATGTACATGTAGTGAAAAACCCTTCAAATGGATACTGGATAGTGATATTTTTTTCCAGGTAAAAAAACCTTAATTTGAAGCCCCCTTTCAGGCAAATATTTTGTCCATACACTATTGTTTTTGCAGCCATGTGACCATCTGTTTTATATTTTATTGCGATTTACTGAATTTAGGGCTTTTTTATGATGTCCCTCTGTTCGTTTTTTACATGCAACAGCTTCCAATGGTTTAACAGTGTTGTGGTGTGTTGAAAGGGAGGCATGTCCAACCTTTAAACTGCAAAATTGTGGAACAGAAATGTTGGGCTAAACAACATATGTTTCATCCCTGTTTAATAAGTTCATTTTGTTCATAATGCCACCCAGCCTAATCAATATTGTACCATTTTATCAATTTGTATGTTTTTCAACAACTTTGTCAACAAACAGATATTATATATAAAGACATATACTAGTGCACATTCACATGTACACTAAACGTACTTCATGATAAATTATCTCTCTGCAAGCAAAATCATAAATATGTTGAGGATCATGAATTTGAGAAAATGAACATACCATGGAATATCTGACTGTTTGTTTATTTGTTTCAATTATGTGATTCGGTTTTAACACCGCTCCCACTTAATGTAAATTCACCTGTATGATGGCGTGCCAGATGATATTTGACATCATAGTTCACTCTTTTAAATTTCTTCCATAAATGGTGTTTGTAAGTCTCATTCTCTTCTTCTTGACTTCCAGGCAAGGGCTCAGGCAAAGGGGTGTCCACCTGACTTTTGGACACCCTGAATGGAAAAATTGCCTCATTTGGACACCCTGTTTTAAGAAACTTTAACATGCAGGAGATAGGGAAACTGTAAAAATTGGGACACCCAGTTACTTAAAAAGTGAAGCAAAATGACCATTTTGGACACCATACTTCCAGGTACCGGTACCTCATGAATATCTGTCGCTATAGTTTGAATACAGATCTTTCAGAGCCATATTTGGTGTTGCTGATGGGTGCAACTGTAGGACTGGAAGGGAGAATTACAATCAGTTTTACTTTCCGTTTATGCAAAAACTAGAAAGAATGTAGGAGGTACCCGGAAGTGGAGTGAATTGCGCGAAATATCGCAGATCACATGACCCCTATGACCATAATTTGTAAACAATACAATTTACATTGTATCATATGATAGAGTATAAATATTAAGCATGTGGTGCACGAGACAGATACTGAAACCAGTTTAAAAGCACGTAAGCTTCATATCATAACATTGTCTAAATGCTGTTTATAAAGTTACAAGATATTTAATGCACCAACTGCAGAGAAAATTTTCCGTAAATCAATGAAAGTATGTTTCTGTATGGAGAACTGTATTAACATTTACCTGATGCAAAAGCTCTATATTGTTATATTGTCAGTATAGGAGTGAGTGGTTGATATCACAGATTGATTGATTGATTGATTAACAAAGTCAATTTTGTTCTGGAAAATATATAAGTGCCCAAAATATCACAGGCCCAAATAAATGCCACTAAGTTATTATTTTCACAAGATCTGTTTCAAAATCAAGCCTAAAGGGGGCACAGAACTCTGGTTATGGTCTGATGAATTTGGGATAGGAACCTGGCAGCTCGCCTGTAATACCAAATAAAGGGTATTTTTATATCTGGAGACGGTATACCCTAAATCACCTCCAATTTCGTCCATACTATGGCTACTTTAAAAGTTATTTTAAGGACTTAGATATGGTTCCT
>JAQQZZ010150845.1:0-12592 GCA_030265115.1 Mopalia vespertina | reverse complement strand
GACTCCGTCAAGTAAGGAACCCTCCACAGAATTTGCAGGAACTTGGTGCCATGTTGGTTCAATTATGGCGACGCATCACCCAAGCTGTGTTCAGACGCATCATTCAATCCATGAGGAGACGTTACGTCGAAGTTGTGAACGCTCATGGAGGGCATACGCGCTATTGACATGCTTTCATCAACAAAATGTCAGACGGTAAACAGGAGTTCGTTGGAAGGGAAAGTTCGATTACAACTAAGTATACAGTTCAAACAACTGCTGTGCTTTTGATTGTACAGCTACCTATAAAAGGACTGAGGGAGGTTTTAATTTATTAAACAAAGCAAATACAAACTTAAAATAAATTTAAAATTGTACACCATATCACGTTTTTAATAAAACTTCTATAAGATATTTCCACTGAAAGACTTGGTGCTGTAAGTAAAATGTAAGGTGGACTTTTTATGTCAAATACGTTTTTTAGTAAATCATAAATGGTGAAGCAGCAGGGTTAATTTTAATATGGAAGAAATGTATAAAATTAAACATTTTTAACAAATTTTGTTAAAAACTTGATACGGTGCAACATTTGATCATTCTTGTTTAAATTTTCTTTCATTATTAGCATACAAGCATGTTGTTTTGAAGTTGCAATTAAACTGACTGTGAAAGAGTAATTTATACTTTAGTGTTTATTTATGAACATTTGTGAGAATTGGCCACCTTAAAACATAACTTGAATACTAAATTTAGAAATTGGATCCTATGTCGTTGTCATTGTTTTAGTCTTTAGAACATTAAGCCTCTTAAATGTGCTTAAACAATTAGTTATATTAATACATAGAGAGTATTGCTGCTAACAGTAAATGTGTTATACTATCGTTTTTTTTATTAAACCTTTATAAACGTCTTGCATTGTATTACATCAGGGGTGACAATAACAAAAAAGAATGCACCCGTAACCGTATATATTAAAGTATAGTTATAACTATATAATGGACCTACAATTCTACAGAAGGCAATATATGAAAACTTCCAACAAAATTACAGAAAGCGTCTTTTTCGTTTTTATTTAATTTTTTTTATTATATATTATTGCTTATATTAGCTAAAGAGCAAGCTGCCGATTTTACTCTATATACGCATGAATAACAATGTCAATAATACAAAACGCTGTCCTAATATTACTGCATGTCTCCCGCCATGAGAATAACATTTTTGCAAAGTCACGTACTGCAGCCGTGCTTTGCTGGTTAGCGTGTCGACCTACTTAATTTATGCTACTTCTATGTACCTTTCACGGGTTCGAGTCTGTCGATCGGTCTCTGGTATATGAGGGAGTCTCGTGATGGGAGTCCGGCAATCGCTGGGGTGGGTTTTACAAGGTTTCCTTGTGGTTTTCCACCGTATTTAAGCAAGGAACACGATGAAAAGGATAATCCGTAGCCATAAGAGTGAAATACCCTTGAGTACGACGTTAAACCCCAATCAAATAAACAAGCAAAGTAATGTGTACTGTTTCTGGTATGTTCAACTTGAAATTTTGAGTGGGTAGTCTTTTTATTTCATTAATGCTATGACACTTCTACATCAACAGACAATATTAACTATAAGCTGTTTGTTCTTGTTAGGTCTACCAAGGCTAATATATGTAGGCTACGTTGGTCACTTAGTCCTTTTAGAAAGACAGTCGACGTTTGATATTTATCATTTGGATATTCACAGTACCTCGACGTCCTTTACTTCCATTAAAATTTCTTAGCCGGTTTCTGCACTAAACACTTTGAGCACCGTTAAAACAAAAAAACAGAACGAATTAAGCGATTTAATCACTCTGAACTCCCAGACAATGACGTCAACGTATTGAGCAATCATTTTCTATAAGGTATTTTTCGTTTAATTCCACAGAGTTTGAGAGGCGTCGGAGAATCTTTGCCAGGTATTTGTAATTGTTTATGAGAATTGGATTAGTCATTAATAATGTATCGTGGTGATGAAGTATAATACTGCGAACCCCATCCAACATTTAGATATCTGACCAACAAGAAATACTGACTGAAGGAAGCCGGTCATTTTTCGCTCCCACTTCTCGATGCAGTACATGTTGTGTGTATGATTTGCTTTAAGCGTCGTTCAGTATAACTTGTATTGCAATGAATTACAGCTCAACAACGAGATATAGCTCTTACAATACTTCCCAACCAATCAGATAGTACATGATTTTGAAAATTGCGCTCAGCGTCCAACTTGGTTTGTTTCTCTGACGCGTTTAGCGTTGATATATGCCATTTTTTATATGATGGTGTTTTCCAGCAATAGTTGATCAGCACAACTTCAATATGTAAAGTGCTTTGATACAGTTGGAAAGTTAATCTTCCTCCAGCGATTGATGACAGAGTTGCTGCAGTCTAAAGAAACTGCCTTTATCTGAAGAGCAAAATCGAAATGTAATTTTAAAAAATAAAAACAGCAAACACTGGTGACGGAACGATTTTCTCATTGTATTTGTCTCACTCCAAAGGCATATTTTCACTGTACTATTGGTAGTAACGCCGTATGGGAATTTTCCTTATTTGCCGCATGCTGATTAGTCGATAAATAAGAAGGAAGCAGTCGTCCAATCAAAACTTCATATGTAAGGGGATTCCCCTGATATGGTTACTACAAGTCGCCTTTATACTGTTATTTCGAATATGTAGGTGACTGTTGCTATTTCACACACTAGCTAGCTTCGAGGCACTATCAGTATTGAGTCTGTTTGATTGTAGTTTAACGCCGTACTTCAAGCTGTTTCACCCACATGACAATTATAGGACGCAATACAACTACGTCACAAACAGATCGGCTTCCTGTATCCATTAGCTCTTAGAGTACCATGGCAAACAAAAGCTCCCTCAAACCACCCACTCGATATTGAGAATGAGGGTTCAACTACTAGAATGACGTTTATGTTGCTAAGTAAATTTTGTTCAAGAATCGCCAAATTGGATCAATAATACAGCGTGTTTTTCGACAAGCTTATAACATAGACACATATACTTGTTAAAACGGCGGACGGTTGAAGGAAATCATCCTAAACGACACTGGCAAAAAACAGAGACAAGACAGAACAATCACCAGCGCAATTCAAACAAATCACAAACAGATGGGCTTCATGTTGTCCATTATTACAGAGAGCTCCGCCCAGAAAGTAAGTATACACCACTGTACAACACAATCTGGTGGTAATATCCATACATCCAGACAAATACAGCTAAATTTCAAACCGATTTAATTGCATAATAATATTTCACATATTCACAGCAGGGGACAAATGATATTACATAACAAACAAATGTAACATAATATTTGCAGCACCAGGCCAGGCGCTTACAGAACAAACAGTCTTTAGACTATAAAAAGCAATACAATACAGGAATACAAGGGTGCGCGTATATAACATCTATACCTCGAACGATTAATTGATTTATTGACAGATTGATTGTCAGCTTGAGTGATTGAAAAAGCTGGGAACGAAACGCTGCGATAAGACAGCATGGCATACACGTGAATTATTTGCACAGAGGGTGTAGTAAAAATTAAACTTTAAAATATATGAGAAATCTATATTTACATTAAGAAACGAAATAAATCAATAAGGATCAAACCAAAATATTTTAATTGCTTTTAAGGCACAATTGTTAGAAATGAAAACAGTACAAACGAAAATATTGAGATCAGAAAATGTAATATGAATACATTTAACTAAAAAGTTACATGACAAAAAACGAACCAATAAAAAAAATATATAAATCATGATAAAAACAAATTTGAAAAAGAAGTATATTTTGTTAATTTGAATGTTATCTTAACAAATCGCCTTTCCGAAAAGGCGTATCAAGAACCAAGAAGTAAAAAAAAGACAAACATTAAGTATTAAAATGTTTAAAAATTACTAGCCAATAATTAAGTTTAAAAAAAAATTAATATTACAATGATGCAAGTTACTGGTTACTTTAGCAAAACGAAAAACCTAAACACCAACAGGTACCGACTGCAATCTCTTCGACAAAAGCAGCTAAATCTCATATGTACAATAATATGGAATATTCTCTTCAACAAACTAAGTCCCAGTAAAATCGCATGAACACATAACTTTAAATTATATTCGAAAGAGCCCCCTGGAATATCGGACAAGGATAAAAATCGTACCAGCTAAACCTAAAACCTTTACTGGACAGCGACTTCCTCTACTTTACACTACGCCTCACTGTACAACAACAAGCTAATCATGCAAACAACTATTGATTGAATGGTTGATTGAATTAACAGTGTTTTACGCCGTGTTCAAGTGTGTTTCACTTATATAACGGCGGCGTATTCCAACAATAATTGACACTAACACAACCATAAAATGTGATGTGTTTTGAAAATGTTGGGAAGCACATCTTCCTCCAGTGCTAAGTAAAGAGAGCATTGTTATTCTTCAAACAAACTACCATTAACCAGAAGTCGGTCTGCGTAAAACAATGCAAGTAAAATACAAAAAGTGAAATTACAATAACTTTACAAGACAAGACTTGGCCTGAATAGACAGATACCTTTAACCCATTTTATTGACACTATCCAAGACGATTAATTAACTTTTTAAAGATCAATAATAAAATAGAAAAATGTATGAAACGTGATTATTACCAATAAAGTTGATATATTTATAACATAACAATAGTACCCTATGATAATAAATTAAGATAGCATATAGGCTTATTTGTTTTATGGGGAGGTAATGCCATCCTTAAGGTATTGTCAAGCATATGGCGGTGCCACGCCAATAGTTTTGGTAACAAATAAAGCCAAGACAGGACAATCACAAAAGAAAATCTTGAGACTTATCAAATTGATCGAAGCACGGTGTCCCTAAATTCCGAAAGCACCAGAGTGCGACGTACTATTCGTAAACGAAAAGTTACCATGATTAAATGGTACGAATACCATTGTTCCAGTTGGAAGAGGCACCAATAAACGGACACACAAACCGGTTGTAAAAATACCGAAAATAATGATGCAAGTAACGAGCCTCTTAGCTATCAAGGTCATACGATTCTCTCTTGCTGAGGTTTTCCCGATCGCTGTTATGTCAGCGCTGCTTAGATTGTTGTTATCGTATCCTTTGCCTATAAAAAGAACAAGACAACAAACGTAGCTTAGAAAACGTTTTCATAGACAATCACTTCATGTCTGGACCACTGCGTCGAATTGAAGAAAAACGGTTATTTTTATAATTTGACGCGGAATTTAAATACATATGATATATATAAGGGAAGACGAACATATTTTAAAATATATACAACAAAAAAACTTTGATATTATAAATTTAATTATTATAATTTGAATTGAAGAAAGAGCTCATGTCTTTGTAGTGTATGGTTCACCCACTTTAATCCAGTAGAATTGGACTTTCAACTGAAAAAACAGTGCACAGTGCCTCTTTTCTCCCAATTTGAGCAGAAAGATCTCAGTAGATGTTTTTGTTTGTCCTATGTTATGAAATCAAATAAAGTCACACTACAGATCTCTCAGCTTAATTTTTTTTAAAATTTGACGATCTTTCGGAAACCACTCACTACTTTGATCTTCAATGTTTTTTCTTTAAAATAAGACAAATTTCGTGACTAACGTCTGAGACGTCAGATTTGTCAGTAATAAACTAGTATCACTGCCGAATAGGATTAAGCCTAAAATACCAAATTGGCTGACAGAAATTTCAATTAATTTTCTTCTGACAGTTAATTCATTGATCTGATACAATTAATAGGCAGTATTGATTGATTACTGAAAGTACACAGCAATATATGACAGCGGGAAACATTGTCTTAAAACTATCATTGGCCTAAATTGAAGCCAAACTTTTTCACACGTTCAGTCTATTTTAAATCGATAAAACTTATATTAATGGTCCAGCAAGATCAATTGATTTCTTTTATTTGATGGTATGGCTTATAATTAAAGCAGTGTACCCTTTCTAGCTTATATTACTGGTCTTATTTTACACTCTGACGTTCCCCTATCTATCTTGAAATGGCGCAAATCATTTCCTTAACGAATTGGAAAAACGCCATTAAACCCTAGACAACAACAACATCTATCTTGAAATAGTCTTATACACATGTGTCAAAGTTGTAATAAACAGTATTTGTCAAAAGCTAAAAAGGGCAGTGTGACACATGGCCTTATAACTTCATGACAAAAATATGCCGTCATACTTACAAAAATGTTAATAATAGGTTTAAATCCGGAGATCTTTACATTGCATCTTAATACAAGCGAAGTTGTAATTGGCAAAGTCTCTACTAGTCAAATTAATAATATTGCTCATTTCAAATGTCTCTAAAAGTAAGTTGGGGACTTATAGCTTTTGTATTGTTGTAGTGGTTATATCAACATGTAATGGCGGTATTTTATCACGTACGGGTAGCAAATTTTAGTCAATATTGTACAGCCGCATCCATACCAAGTCAGTAACAGGTGTCTGCGTGTTATACGATAACCATTGCCCTGTACTTGTTTTGAAAACAATATGCTTGAGTCACCCAGCCAATATTCGTTACTTTGTATTAACATATAAGATATTAATATTAAATTGAATAAATACATATAAACGAAATCTAGTCAATGATGTGGCAACTGCACAGTTCACTTACTTGTTTTCGATGGCACCAAGGGGAGAATTTCGCTGTCCATCGTTAGGCCAAACCCCTCAGATATACGTAATTGTGCCTGAGAAAAAATACAAAAGATACAGGTAAACCAGACTATGAATTGGTTAATGAGCAATTACACACATCAGAATAATTGGCTTATAACGTCGAAGGTAAATAAAGCGATATGTGGATTCCAGCCTTTCCTTGGTTCTATGTCTATTCAGGTATGCTCTCGTTACATTTGTAGATGATCTATATATTCTAGTGCCCTGGTAAAATAAATCTGGATATAGACATTGACACGTCACGTAATAGATAAACGAGTATATGTATATGTACGAACGAGGTACCAATATCTGACCACATGGGTATTTTTTTTCTAACCTAACATATATACAGATATGGACGTCTGTCGGGGTCCCTCTCCTGCATGTGGCCCCTGGGGTCATGGAATGGAGGCCAAAAAATGCCCTCGATCAAACATATATAGGAGGTACCACATGAAACCAGTTTTAAACAAACGGGCATATAACACTGAGTACTAAATGGGTGCTGCCAGACAAATTGTCTGCTGCAAATGCAGACGCTCAAAATGGCCTTCCAAAATTTGGGCTTGATCAGACATTGGAGGTATCACACGAAACCAATTTGAAATGGTCAAGTACAGCCTACAAAACGTGAAATGCCCTCTGCCAGACATATTTTCTCCTGCAAAGGGGCCGCCAGACGTCCCTAAGCCATCTTTCCTACAATTGATTTAGCTTAAATATTTAAAGTTCTTTGGAATAATTATGCACATTCGGCAGATCACAGAGATCCCTCTGCCAGAAAATTATCTGCTGCAATGGGTCCGCCAGACACCCCTAACACAGCGGCCCCAAATCGGAGGTGGATCAAACATCGGCTTTGCCTAACGAAACCAATTTGAAATGATAAAGTATATCCCATAGAACATTAAATGGTCTATGGATGATGCCAAACAAATCATATTCTGAAAATGGCCTTCTAAATGCCCCCAAAATATTACTCTATCCTACAATTGGCCTTCAGTAGATATTGAAAGTATAACTTGATACAACCAAACGCTTTCAAAATGAAATCCCCTTAACGTAGCTTTGGTAGATAGGTCAGCTTACCGTTCTCTGACAACTGACCGAGAGTAAATAGCGAGGGTTCGATTTGAAAAATATGGAGAAAAAATCCTTTTGAATAATCATTGACATTCCGTAGGGTACAAATAACTGCTGCCAGACTAACTGCTGCACAAGTCAGTCAGACTTCCCAAAAAGGCCCCCAACTTTTGGCTAAATCACACATTTATTAGATGACGCAGGAAACAACTTTCAGATCGCACAGAGCATAGAATGGCTGATTGCAGAAAATTTATCATCTGCATAAGACTTGAGGATATTGTCGTTTTCAGGAGCATCTTAGAAATAACCAAGAATAACGATAAAGCCACAGCTGAATCATATCAAAGAGACCCAATTCTGTCACACTGCTTACGTAATCAGCAGGTCACGTGAGATACGCGAGCGTTCCCGAGAATGAGATTGCGAGTTTTCCTTCCAAGCAGCCTATGGGATCTTGAGCGATATACAACAGTGACTATAAGTGATGATACCTTTAAAATAGCTGAGGCTTTATTTGCAAATAATGTGCCTTCCGAAAGTGCTTATAGCAAACGGAAGAATAAGGGCAAAAGTGGCCGTAAGGGCGTGCCTAGTAAAAACAAAATTGAGTAGTTAGATTCTCCTCTGCCGCAAAGCAAGATATTTCGGGCGGAATGTGGACAAGGAAGCCACGTCGCTGAGGGTCAAACACCGTACAACCTACTCCTTCGACTAGCAGCTCGGGCATTTATTGCGAGTTACTGCCATCTATAAAGGAGGAATTGAAAGAGTTCGTGTTGAATTTAACACGTACGCGTGTGCACGAAATGTCTGAACAAGACGAAGATGCTATACAGCCGCCAAAAATTTTTAAAATGCAACAACAACAAAATAATGTTGGAAGGGACATTGACGAAATTTTACAGTCAAATTATCCGACAGACGCCATGTTAGCGGAGCTTGAGGCATAATATGTAGTATCGGACGAAAAAGGACCTAATTTTGGTGAGAAACTTTGTAACATCATAAATGCCATGTTCAGTCCAAAAATTTCTGATACTAAGATGAAAGAACTTACAACCAAATACAAAGTTCCTGAAAACTATGCCAACATTTCTAAGCTACATGTTAACCCTGAGGTGTGGGCTAAGTTAAGGTCTTCCACTAAATCCGTGGATTTCAAGTTCCAAAAAACAGTGACAAAAGTTAATAAGGCAGCCTCTGCGTTTAGTATGGCCCGTGACAAGCTGCTGGTGATTAAACATAAATGTCTGGAATCAGAGTTAAAGGAAGCGATAAGGAATGACATGGATATGTTGTCCTTTTTAGGCTCTGCTCATTTAGAGCTAAATCAGAGTCGCAGGGAATTAATCATGCCATACCTCAATGCTAAGTACAGAATTGTAGGTTCTGGTGATACAGATAACGATCCAGATTTTTTGTTTGGTAAAGATCTAGGATAAAACATAAGAGATCTGAATGAAACCAATAAAGTGGTGGCCAGTTTCCAGCCAGCTCCTTATTATATAGGGCAAAGTTCTTACAGGGACTATGGCAGGTCTTTTTTAGGCAGACGATTCGGCCAGACGTTTCGGGGGAGACCAACCTGGCAAAGCTGACCTTACTAACTTTCTGCAAAACGGTGTCGAATTGTCACGTTAAAATTAGCCTAGACAACACAACAGCTGTTGTGTATATTAACAATATGGGATTTAGGACACATAATTGTAACAATAGGGGAAGATATTTGCTTCGCTTCTGCTAAAATAAGAACATTTATTTGACAGCTGGCTTTTTACCTGGTAAACACAATTGTGTTGCTGACAGAGAAAGTAGATTAACCAGAGACAATGTAGAGTGGAAGTTGAAAGATAATTTGGTTTTCTAAGTTAACAAACATGCTTTATATTGACATGCCACTTCTCTTTCCCAGGAAGCTAGACGTTCTCAGTCACCCTGTCAAAACCAGCGACTCACATCCATGCATGATACTGATGGCAGTCTTGTTGTCGGACGACCATTCTTGTCACTTGGATTTTCTCAACAAGCTAAAAAGATTATCACGCCTCTTGGAGATCGGGTACAACAAAACAATACCGTACTTACACCAATAGATGTTTGGAGTTTTCAAATGAAAGGGCAATTGATTCCTTTTATCCAAATGTAGAAAATGTTATTGAGTTTCTCACTCATCTATTTAACTCTGGTTTGCAATACAGTGCTATTAATACAGCACGGCAAGCCTTGTCTTCTGTTATTATTATTATTATTAATAATGGCAAAACTGTGGGTTCTTTGCCGGTTATTATTAGATTTATGAAAGGTGTTTTTAATCGTCGACCTGCGTTACCTAGGAACTGTGTTACTTGGGACCCAGAGACTGTTTCTTAAGTGTTTCTTAAATCATTATCTCTAGTGAAGTATATTTCACTGAAACGGTTGTCACTTCAATTAACAATGTTATGAGCTTTATTATCTGGACAGCGAGTTCAAACATTATGTTTCAAAGACTTCAGTTATGTCAAATTCTCATTGGGTGATTTACTAAAACAATCTCGACCGGGTTTCCATAAAACTGAATTAGTTTTTAAGGGCTACGCTCCGGAAAGAAAACTTTGTGTTGTTACAGTACTTCAGGAGTATCTCAAACGAACTAAACCAGGTAAACCAAATAACTCTAAGTTGTTGTTATCTTATGTGAAACCATATGCCCCAATGCCCAAGGCTACTGTTGCCAGATGGATCAAAACATGTATGAGTCTGGCTGGCCTTGACATTTCTACCTTTAAACCACATAGTGTTCGTCCAGCGTCTACCTCAGCTGCAGCAAGAGCTAATGTGCCTATCGAAACCATTTTGAAAACTGCAGGCTGGTCATTAAATTCAACTTTTAAGATTTATTACAAAAAAGCCTGTGAATAGATTAGGGCTTTTCAGTACTTTTGTTGTACAAGGGAAGTAATTCCACGTGTTTCATCTGTACACAAAATTCATCTCTGAGCTGGATTCAAGTTTGTTTAGATTCACTGTTCATGCCTTATAGTGACCATTTACCACTTTGAACATCTCACGTGACCAGCTGATTACGTAAGCAGTGTGACAGGATAAGAAGATTAAACTAGGCTTACTTGAAGCTCACTGTAGATCATCAACACCACCAACAGTTGTCGAGTAAAACTATTTTTGGTAAACTGTTAAGAGGAGTAAGTTTTGGAATTTTTTACCGTTTCAGTTTTGTCGAAGTATTTTGTGTTGCAACCCTGCCCTTTACACTCTCCAATTAGCCAGACACGATTGGAAAATATAATTAATGTCTTGTTGGAACCCTTGGTTGATTTACGGAAAAATATTTTTCTTAGGACATTCTGAGTTAGAATATAAGTCGTTATATTATGAATGTATATATTTTTGAAAAGCTTGTGGATACTCGAGATAACAAATATGTAACTTGGGCGATGGTCCAAAAATAACATTGGAAATGTAATATTGTAAATTGAATGAATGCCGACAGACAGAATTCTGTGCATTTTTGGTGTTTTGTTTTTCAGAATTTAATTACTATAGCCCTTCAACTAAAAAAAAGTGTGCCTCACGTTTTCCGAATTTTACTAAGAACGAAAGGAGTCCACTTTTTGTCCGTCTAACATTAAGAAATTGTTAAAACAAAGCATACACACACACACAAAATATATCTTTCAGAAACATTTTTAAAACTCTGGGCCTAATTTAAGACAAATGACGCACTCGTTGTTAGCCCACGTTGCAATCTTTAAACTGCCAGAAATTTGAAGCCCCTACAATAAACCGGATATGAATTCAGATATATTTAATCCAAAACTAGGAAGACGGCTAATCCAATCAAATAGTTTGATTGAGTTGTTAGATATTTGATTTAATACACTTTACTTCATTCACCACTGAAACTCTACATCAATATATGACAAAAAGTCTCACATTGTGGAGTAATGTCTGTTCTGATAATCCCATTTATCTCTAACAATGGCAATATACTCACTGATAAAACTTAATACATTGCTCAAATTTTACTATTTGTGATTAGAATTCGAAATTAATTTTTTTCACAATCATAATGTTTGAATGTTTAACTTTAACGAAAAAGAATAATATAACATTTGTCCATAATTTAATCGTAAATAAAGTAATTTACAGAGCTATTATTGTAATCGTTTGCCTTTAACTGATATATTTCTGTAGGAGAAGGCTTAGTGAGTAGTATTAAGATTTCATAAAAACGACGTCGCTGTTCAATCAGGTTTCAACAGCAAAATCAAACTCGCTTTGTATAGACATCATCCGGGGTAAGTACTTTGGCAGATGTGAATAAAATGTTATGCTAGGTTAATTGTAATAGAGTGTTTGAGCGGAGTTTGGATTCCATTTTGGGTGTCGAGGGATTTCTACGAATCTGGTAATTTGTTTGGCAGGGGGGACTTTGTACTCTGCGGTACATTGCTATGTGAATTGTTATTCAAACCTTGTATCAAGTTATAGGCCTACTGTCAATATTTACTGTAGGTCAATTGTAGGATATGGTAACCCTTTGGGGGCGTCTGGAAGGCCATTTGCAGCAGACAATTTGTCTGACACGGGCGATTTACTGTTCTATGAGATGGAGGGGAACATGGGGCAAAGTGAACCAAACTATTTTAGATTACAAAGTTACCATGAAAGAAGGAGAAAATGGAAATGGTATGGGCAGATTTAACTTGGCACATGTACACTGTTGACAATAAGACAGAAACACAGCAGATCTAAGAAAAACATTTTGTCATTTTATTGAAAATAGAAAGGCACAAAAAA
>JAQQZZ010150834.1:0-12592 GCA_030265115.1 Mopalia vespertina | reverse complement strand
ACACGAGTAAACGTCCCTCGTTCACCCGACCATCCTCAAACATCGACAAGACCACTGTTTTATAGGCTCGTAAATCCTGCACCGAAGCTACCGTAACGTGTCTCCATATATATGTAATTGAAACTAAATATAAACAATAATAGAATCAAATTTTGTTTTTCAAAATTAAACAAAACATACCTGAAAATAGGAGATAATGTTTATTTTCGTATCTTTGTTGATGCCCGAAGCACGTGTTTATTGTGGTTAATGGTTAATCCAGCCCTGAATGAAAGGGTTGTGGCGCTATCAGTCCATGGCACCCTGACATCATCGATTTTATACTCAATGATTTGTGTGAATATTATTACTACAAGTTTATTCTATCGCATTTATGACAAATATGAAAAATAAGATTTTACAATAATTCATAATTTCTTACAGAGTTATTGGATTTAGGGAATGACCATGCTGTATTTTGGTGGTTTCACGCCGTTTATGTTAGCTTTTATGGTCGCAAATTGATTTTTAACAGCGCCTACAAATACAAAAAAATGGGCGGGACATAGCAAAATTTGCGACGGTTAATCCTAGGTTTTACGGTCCCAAAACGGAACGAACAACCAATCGGATTGCAGATACAAACTAAACTGGATTAGAATTTGTAATCATCTACTGGTTGTATACTATACCACACAGCTACATTAGGTGGCCTGGTCACAGAATATAAGTGTCGTTACCTTCTAACACTATTCGAGAGTATACTCGTTTCACCGTTATCAGTTTCGGACATGGGTACACTGATGGCTTGCATGTTGTGACCGTAAATTATCTCTCTTGAAAAAAAAAAAAACAACTCTGATTTTTTACCCTGATATTATGCTCTCTGGGCTAAATTAATAAACTGTAAAAGATATTTGACGCCAGAGTGTGGTCAACAAATGAATATAGCAGCACACTTTGTTTTCATGAATGGACCAAAAGTTTATAACAAAGAGTCGTAGGTTTACAATATAAAAAAAGTCAAATGATGTCTGACATTTTCACTGAGCGGAAACAACGACTGGTCCCAAGCTCTCTAACACGAGGAGACGCAAATTTGTATTTTAATAGATGTAGGCCTATATAATGGAGCTTCCAGTAAATACATAGCTCTGTGTACTGGATTGGGGTTACGCGATGTCACACCGGAAATAAAAAGCATCCACATCTTTGAAAGAGCTGATAGGTGATTGATTAAAATTCGATTGAGGACGACGGTGACAGTTATAATGGCACGCGCCATAGCTATGTTGACTGTCGAAGAGTAGTGAAAATGTGAATACCGATTACTTAGCTACGCTCCAGGAGTCTTTCTAACTTTTAGATCTAAGCGAACGCTACCATATTTCTGCAATTAATCTTCCAATTTATAAAGATTGTATGGCCTGACCTTGATTTAAACCATCTCATTTTCTTCCTTGAACACTTGTGGGTTATATTGATCCATAAAACGAGCACTAGGACGTCCATATTCACGTAAAATCAATCATTTCTCGGCAGTACCCCCTCACTTTTCGCGGTTAGCTCTAGATTGGGCGAGACATGTTTGCTTAAGCCTAGTACCCTGCCTCTAAACTCAATTAGTTATGAAAAATAATGAGTGGGTACTTTACTGACAGGGTGCTAGACTAAATCTGCGTGTCAAATATTCACTGAAGAGCGCATATTGTTTAAAGCGAGGTAAGAGCATTAACACAATCAACATACATAGATTAGATGATATCAATTCACAACGCGGGCTATAAACCCCGCTACCAAAACACTCCGATGTACGTGGAAACAGCCCGAAAGTGGAGTCAGAAAAATTTTCTACGGTTTTTTCATCTTTAAATAATTTTATCAAACTTGAAAATAAATACCTCGCCCCAAGATTTCTCAGGGCGCAGACATTTTTGTCGCTTTCCCTTTGAAGAAATCGCCCGAACTTCTCCGTATGGGTTTGAAGGTTTCCGTGATGACGTGAGTTGGGCCGGTAATTAGTCAATTTCGCCAGTTAGACTTACAGACCTGACAGCTACACTGTCCCTACACATATGACTGTTAATGAACGTTGCCCAATTTCAATTATATTTATGTGAAAATCGTCCATACGGAATCAATATGCCTCAGTGTGCGGCCTTTGGATGTACCAATTTCAATTCTAACCCAGATTAAAAGCAGTCCGATAGACTAACATAACACAGATTTCCCGTGAAACGGCCGCCTGTTTTAAAACAAAGGATCAAGAATGTAAAAAGAGTAAATTGCTTTAGTTGGGAATAAGTCCGACTGACAACTACAGAAATTTTTTGTAAAGAACAACAACAACAGCATAGCTCATCTGTCGCGCCAAAGCTGATAGCGAAGAACAAAGTCAGTTTTCTAATTGATCTTTATAAACCTACGTCAGAAAATCAAAAATGATTATATATTATATTAAAATGACAGCTGGTTGAATTATATTCTGATTAAATGTTGTTTTCTATGTAGGCCTACTACAGTATGTGATCATATATGAGTCATAAAAATGAGTGCCGTAAAAACTTCTTAACAATCGGTGTGAGCACGTAAATAGTTCATATTGCAAAATTTATTAATCTCTCTGCTCAGAAACGTACAAATATCTAAATAAATAGTTCTAAGGAAGACTGCCATTCCAAATTACTTGTTTATTTAGGAACATTAAATGTCTGATATAAAATAGAAGATTTGACGTAAAGGAGATTAACGGCCTAAAAAAATGCCATTTGCAGTTGATATTATATATTTCAATATTTTTGGGGAATGATTTTTGTTTGTAGACCACATGTAAAAAAAAAAAAAGTAAATTTTCAGTGATATTCAACTTAATTCAAATATCACACGTTTTTGTTTCTACTTTTAAGTTTGCATTTAGAATGGCTCAATTTACAGTTTTGTTGATTATTTTTCTTTAAAAATACACAATACTGTTAATTTGTACATTTATGTAAAAAGTTTCCACCGCGGTGTAAAGTCTATGACACAGAAAACACAGAAAAGTAAATAACCTTAAATGTCCCTTACAAGCCATCGTATGTAGGGGCTGATACATACATATCATTTATAAGTAATACAGTATATTGAATATATGCACATGTAATTCTGTATTTATATTGAATGTTGATTTTTTCATGAAATAAACTGAAGCATATTCAAATTCACAGAGAACCGGAGAAGAGATGTACAAATTAAAATAACATTAATTATCGGTGTACTGTTTTTTTAAACGCAATTTTTGAAAGCTAACATACTAGTCGTATTGAGTTCATCTAGTCGTATTGAGTTCATCTTCAACGAGAAACTGCTTCAAGAAATCCAATTTGAAAAACTATTACTTGTTAAGTTATAACGCCGCAGGCATTATCGACAAAATTCAGGCTGCTTGAAAGCGGGAGTTAGAGATCACGGGCGTTTTGCTCCGATTAGTTAGTCATTTTTTGGCACCAGGACTGGATACATCTTCCCAGTGATATTTTGGTCAGTACCGACAAATAAGTACCGACCAACGCTTTCACATGCGGTGAGCCTGCTGACAAAAAACAAAAACCATATGCAACAACACGCATCTGTTACTAAGCAAACAATCAAAACGAAAGTCCGTAGAAAAAAAAATCAGCTTTCATTGGCTGTTGTCGAATGTCTCCGGTAGCCCTCTGGCGGCAATATACAAAATCAGAAGCCATTTTTTTGACCAGCGGTACGGCCAGACTGAGGTACGGGTATAGGTCGATCGCTGGTTATACGAGCGTATCACTCACACTGATCAACACAATCATAAGAAAACAAACATAATTCATGACAGAAGGTATTCCCTTCAATACGCCGCAGGATAGTATCGGCTGGTAGATGATGGATGCTATTCCTTCTTTAGAGTCGACAAGTTTGTAAATACACATAGATTTTATTTAAAACCAAAATGACTTGTGAGGTATGACAATAGTTCCTGTGTTGCTCAAAATAAAATCAACTTCACTGATTTGAACATTCAGCCCTCATTCACTATCGATAGTATCCATTTTACCATATAAGGAAATAGAGGAGACCTATCAAATGTTTGGTATTTCAAATCCCAAATACCCCCTCTTTGGAGGTATGCAACTATAGCCGGCTCAATATATGTTTTCAATACACGTTTCCTCTCACTGAAATCTCCAAAATATAGAGTTAGATTTAGTGGTGTCCATCCGTTCAGAATGTTAAACATGCAGTTTGAGCTACACTTGTCTCACTGAAAAAGCAATTCCCGTGATTTTGACCAATATTTATCAAAACATATTTTCTGTAGACACTGCCTTAGCCTAATGAAGCTAGAGAAAAAAAATATATCAAACCATAAACGCTACCCGATGTTACAGAATAACACAGAACAAAACGTTACAGTACATTACAGTCAATTTATTTTGAATGAAAAGCCAGACTACAATGATAATATCTTTGTTCTAAACACAACACAAAACTGACCAGGTAGATAATTTAATATTTAAATATGGCTATATACAAGTCTCTCAAGATAGGGACACTTTTGTGATTAATTAATTAAAAAAATTGCTCTTTAAAGGTAAACACTCACCTTTGGAGAGATTGCTGCAATAAAGCATATCGCAGAATAATGTTGACGAATAGATTTGTGGGTGTTAGTCTTACTTCGGAGTCGACAGATTTGTAAATGCACACAATTTATAATTCAGTCACTTGTGAAATATGCTTTTATTTCAGAAGCCCAAAAATTATAAAAAAGATGCATTTCCTGTATTTATGAAAATATTCTACACAATGTCAGAAAATATATTGGTCATTAAAAAACAACAAACCATAGAATTAGGCGATGAAGTATAAACACAATGTTAAGCCAACAGGTCACCAATGAATATCGTGCTCATATAACGCACACACACAACATAGGTGTTCTACAGATATAGCTATTCAAACCGAGTTAGTAGCAGGGGCCAAGGTTATAAAGTAATGAGTATGCTCAAGATGATATTTCGTTCTCAGCAGAGTCGACTACGAGTCTGTTTTCGAAAACCGAGGTTATAAAAAAAAAATTGAGAACGCCATCTGTGCTCAGCTGAGCACGAGTCCTGAGCAAGGTCCGTAGGCCTACTATGCTCAAGATCGTGGTCAAGGAATCCAGAGTTCTTTTAATGATAAAACAAACGAAATACCCTCGAAGCAGTCGACAAAATCATCATTATGCATTTTTACAGAAGAGCTCTACAACAGCGTACTCAAGAGGTGGAAAATGCATTGATTTTGTACTCAGCTGAGTATCCGTGCTCAAGACATAGAAAAAGCACCATTTCAAGAGACTGAGATCCGACTCTGACTTGAGTATGCTCAATATTTTAGAATTGGACAATTGTCTTACTTTCAAAACGACAGACTGTTCGCTTAAATGATTGTTATTCGACTTGTATCCTAAGACTCGTAATTTATTGTACCTGGAATATCGTGGTCCTCTAAAAATTCTTCATCAAGGACTGGAGGCGTCTCTGTCCTGGCTACCAACCAATACGTCATCACAGTCCCTTTACCTTTGAGAAGAACCCCACCTCGACTCAGGATAACATAACCGCCTTTTTTAAGCAGAGCTCTCCTAGTGCTGCTACTGATGTGGATGCGATTAGCCATTGAAGTTGTCTGTAGACGAGATGTGGTGTTCACCGTATCCCCGAAAACACAATACCTAGGCATTTTGCAGCCAGCAACTCCTGCCACGACAGGTCCCGTATTTATTCCAATCCTCAGTGAAATTGCTCGGTTAGACAAGAACTCAACGTGACGTTCATTGAGTAAGTAAATAAGTTCTAAAGCTAAATTAGCGATTTCTGGGGCGTGTTTATCATTGTTTCGTCTAGGTAAACCCGAAGCAATCATATAGGTACTACAGATTGTCTCTACTTTGTACACATCATATCGATCGAGGACAGTGTCCATAAAATTATAAAGATTGTTAAGCAATGTCACTACTTCCATGGGAGAGACTTCAACCGATATCAGAGAAAATCCCACAATGTCGGAGAAAAACATGGTCGCTTCTTTAAAATATTCGGCGTCTACTTTACTGCCCTTCTTCAAACTTTTGGCGACAGGTTTTGGCAATATCTGATAAATCAAAGAATCTGTTTTCTTCTGCTCTTTAGTCAACTCTTTCGTTTTATCCACAAGAGTAATCGCGAAGCGTTGGACGTCAGATGAAAGCGACTGAACACCTTTGAAAACCAGCGGCGAAAGAATGACAACAAAAACAAGCAGAGAGGAGCTCACAGCTACTTTCTTAAATGCCACAGACCTGTTCAATTCTAGAAGTTCAATAATCCTTTCTCCTACACTCTGCTGTTGATCTAGTATGATGTCAAGGTACAAAGTCATTGCGTCATACCACACCTCCGCTTGAGAAAGGGATGGTTCGATTTCAGTGCTGCCTTTATAAATTATATCATTCCGAGTCAATAAGATAGCATCAGAAATATTTTGCCGCTTGAACTTGACATCGTTTTCGCCGATAAACGTTACCAACTTAGAAAGGTTAACTGCTGAACGAAAAGCGGCTTGTGATTCAAAGTATTTTCTCAAATAAGTTTGATAGTCTTCATTTTTGGTGAATTTACCGTTGGCAAGGAACATTGTTCCAAGAGTGCGTTCAAAGCCTATCGCTTTTCGAGTTGTAATCAACTTAACATAAGCAACCAGGGATTTCCATAAAACTCCATACTTTGAAGACTTTATTGAATCGTGTATCCACGAAACGAAAACGTCTATAATGGACGTGTAATATTTTAAGTCAGAGTAATAATCTTGACCTTTGAGCCCCAAGCTGGCTCGATGATTGGACAGAGAAGTCATCAAAGCTTCCTTTGTCACGAAGTCAGCCCTTTTGTCTCTGTCCAGATCCACTGGCCATGAACTTAGAGCCATTACATACTTGTCAGTTTGGACATATTCCTGTGTTAAGAACGATTTCGTAGATTGTCCTAGCGCTGTGTAAAACAAGGTGCTTAGGTCGCGTTCCTTCTGAAGTCTGTGAACGAGACGACCTATTTCCACGGTTATTTCCACGTATTTTAATGTTTCTTCTGTGTTTTGTCTTTGGGCGATGTCATCAGAGAGAGCTTGCAGCGAGATGCCCCAAAGCAAGAGAACAGGAATGAAGATCAGCGCTAGCATCTTGATCATCTGCTTTTGTTTTCCTTTATCGGTTAATGGTTCGCCGCGGCAAAACCCAGATTTGTCACTTTTTATCATATCTGAAACAACAGTCTCAAACATTTCCTGACTGGTCAAAGATAGAAAGCTGTTATTTGAATTACCTTCTAGTGTATACACACCATCACGCTTTCCAGACTTCATGGTTTTTGCTATTTCTCGACAGCTTACTGAGAAATTACCAAATGTCCTTTGTATGCGGACAGTCAACCGTAGTCCTTGCTGACAAAAATGAAAAAGATTGGGTTTTATGAAGCTGTGTCTGCGTAAACATGTGGATGTTGTTTCTATAGCAATGCCCGTGGTATAGCCAGACCCATTATCACATACTTCATGTGTAAATTACTCTCTAGATAAAGGCATAGTGTTTTTGGCGAAACATCGAAAGGTGTTATAACTGATGATGTCAGTCAGGTGACAGTGCAAGGGCGTGATAGGCCACTGGATTCGATGACAAATCGATACTCCCACGGTGTTCAGTCATTTGAGACAATAATTCACTTTACCGAGGATTCATATCTTGATGCATTTTCCAAATATCAATGTTTCAAAAACACACTGCGTGTGGCATAACATATATTAAAGTTAGGACAGTTATGATTTCCTCAATCTCTTTCGTCGATCGATATTCTCTTACATCTGCTTTCCTTCGCTGGTTTGCCTCAATGAACTAAACAGGGACATCTGGGGTTTAAGTGTAGGTTAATAAATAAAACCGATACCGTAAGCTCTTTCGAACGAACCACTGATTTTTTTTGGTAAACATATTATGGTTAATATTTAAAATTAGCTACGGTTATACGCTGTATGAGCGTGGGGAGCGTCCTCTTTTTGCACAGAGCTCTAACAATTTGCAAAATGTTGTTTGGCCATAGTTGCCATGGATAACAAGCTATCGGCACGGTCCGTCGATAATCTCTCCTTTGGAACATTCAGTAGAGCGCCGAAAACTGGACGAGATGGACCAAATTAAGATGTAACCAGCGTAAATTTAAACTTCGTTTCTTAATTAAGGGTAATTTTATTAACTTTAATAAGTATGTTATGGAGATAGTTTAGTCTGATATTCAGGTAAGCTCATTAGGGATGCTGAACCTTTGGTCAGAACCCCTTTTGAAATCGGTAGGATTATTATTATTATTATTATTATAGTTCAATGTGTTTGAACACGTGACGTTTGGCCATTTTGAAAGGTAGAACAATTCTTTAAAATGCTGCTTCTTTAAAAATTTGTAAGTAATCAAATTGAAACTTGGTACACATATTCTTCAGATTATGGCGCTCAGGTTTATTAGAAGGTTTTATAGAATTTATGCAAATTAAATCTAAAAAATTCAAATGAAGCATTTGTTCGCGGTTCTTACAAATTGGTCTAAATTAGCAAAAAAAAGTGTCTCTTTATATGTAATCGATGGCGCTGAACACAACGGTAATTTGTTTCAAAGAGAATTCCTAGTTTGAAGGCAGCTATAGGAAAAAAAGTAAAAAAAATCACTATTTTTGAAGGCCTACTTTTACAGTAATAGAGCGAATTGGCGTCGTCTTACATGAAGAATATCCGCATTGAAAGTTTATTCAACTGGAAACATCCCTGTCACACAAACACTGCATGTTATTCTGTAGTAATATTCATACACTGCCTTGATCGATTAACTTTGCACTACTTCGGTCCGCTCATGGTTACAAATAAAGAGAAGTAAATAGTGTCAGACAGATCAAACGATGCCGACAACTTTAATTCAGATAAGACTCAAGGCACGAACAAAACATACTAACAAGCCTTATATCAATCAAGGCAACGGAGTTAGATTAAATAATGGGGTTTTACGCCATTCTTAATTCCTTAAAGACGGCAAGAACTTTATTTGATTAAAACCAGAAACGGGCTTACCTCCATGCCTTACGTACAGCCCGCTTGGTCATAAACCTAGTACCATTTTGCATGTCTAAATGTAGTGATATCCGCTAAAACGGCGTAAATTGTGCGGTCGTATGAAGACAAATTACAGCTGTATAAATACCCCGGGACTATGCTTTGATGTCATTCAGCTGTACAGTAATCCAGTCCCCTTTTTAAAGATACCATTCACCCAAATAGAACAAACAAACGAATTATAAAGATACTAACAAGTTTAATCTTTTTTAAATGAATAAAATTGTTCAATTTTATTTTGACCTACATAAAACATTTTTTATGCACCTGGGCCTTTTTGTAAAAGTAGACCCTTCGTCACTTCCTGGTAAGACTGTGATGGTGCGGGTTTATCCCAGTTCTCAGTCAGCTAGATGGTACTGGATGGTTACAAAATGCAAGAACACGGTCTACTGAGTAGGTCTCTGCTACCCCCAGAACCCCGGCGTTGCTATTTTAGTAGCTATATTTGAATTCGTTATTATATAGGGCGTAGAGAAAATCGTTAAGTAAGCGCAAGACTAGTGCTTGTTTGTCGTCCGATGGTCACCTTCTCCCTGCCAGGCGTACTCGCCGGCAGTCCCTAAACGTACGAGGATGCAACGTACCAGAAGGCCATCCGGTTTGCCAACCATCATCTCCTCCACCCACTTCACTACAAGCGCCAGTTCAACAAAGCTGTCGCAACTTGCGTTAGGCCTAAGACTTAAGCCAGCAATTGCGTTTTTTCCGCGCCAAGGGTTGCGTCCGTTCTACAAAGTTTTCGCAAACCATTCGTAAATCTTTTATGGTGGATGTAGAAAAGTGAATGGTAATTAAGAACTCTTTTTAGTGTGACGTTATTTTTTAGAACAAACATGACAGGTTTCCCGGATTCGGATGGGTTAAACATAAATTTGATAGTTTTACTGCGACTTAAGTTAATACAAATATTATTGATGGGTGCCAGTAAATACTTTAAATGAGAACTTCCCTCGATAAAATGTTTAAAGATTATGTATAGCTTTTGTGCGAGGCGAATGCTGTTTAATGCTTCATATTAAGGCCTACTTAACTCATAGGCTTTTAGCCCAGGGACTGAGAAAGTTTTGTGTCATTCTCAGTTGGGCACAAACTAGCCGTTTAAGCCGCCAGGCATTATCAAGAACAAAACGTCCGAACCACTAGGACTAATTCTCACGTAGTAATAAATATAAAATAAACCACCTACTCGAACATCGGATTCAGTGAGATAAAGACCATGTGAGTTGCATGAATAAATTGGACCAAGATGTAACATCAAGGTCTAATTTAATACGCTACAGGTGAATATGAACAAGACAGGACCGTTTCTTACAGGTCACTACATCATATCATATTTCTCAATACTACACTTTTTGCTTATTACACATATTAATTCATGAAACGCCTACTTTGCATATATCGTATACTAACCCAGACAGGTTATTATATTATACATGTACGTCCCTTGTTTAATAAGGTGAGATGACGGATCGACTAACCCCTTTTTCAATGTAAATGTTGTTAAGACCAGGTAAACTCAGGACAAAAAAGCAGGGTAGAGACAGACGTAAACAATGTGAAATGGACGATCCGTCGACAGATTGGTTCTTTGTAGAACGGGCGTAAATATTTGCATCACTGACAAAGCAATTTATGCCAAATCGCAGACCTACGCCCTTTCGTAGAACAGGCCCCAGGAATGCCCAATCCAAATTTGTTTTATCAAATGCCTATAAAGTAGTGGGGGAGTAGTGGGGGTTTCCTGACAGTTTCGCAACACGAAGCGCCGGAATTTGAACGATGCTGCAGAATATAACCCGTCAGACGCATAACCTAGGGACTTCTTTACAGCACAAGGTGCATGTCTTAAATCTGGAGATACCCATTCAAATGCCCGCCCTGGGTTTAGTTCTGCAGAAGTCTCTCATCCTAATCCTTTAATAAGTCTAACAAAAACAAGCGAAGCAGATGTAAATAGCATCTTCTTTAATAAATTATTAATAGTAGCATCTTCCAAGAAGTTTGATGGGTCTAAAAAAGACTCTTCACTACGGCCGAAGATTCCGATTGATTGCAAAAACTTAATCCCTGTTCGTCAGTTTGAAGATTTAGTCGATGTTAAACTTAAAACAGAAGTTTTTCATGTCGAAACGCTGGACCATTTTTAGTGTGACCCTGTCTAAGCATCATTCCTCTTGGTTTTATCTCAAAGACAGAACCCAGGACAATTTCGGCTAATACATCAACTATGATATCCAACTGGTTCATCTGTAAATTATTACATTGACCTGTCTTTCTGTTAAGTTATTTAGGGATTGACGATGCAATAAGACTTATACAATCGCTAGCTGCACACTCATTGCTAAGCGGATGTGAAGAGCGCTATATCGCTTGCTTTTCATTACACATGGCGACTTTGATCAATACTATTTCAAATCTCGGGGAAATTATTATTTTGATAAATATATGCTTATGGGCTATTCAAATTCTTGCCCTTCTTGCAGATTTTCGGTTTGTTCATTCAATGGTGTGTTGAGCTTCTTAGGGGTCTAACGTCTGTTTGTTTGTTTGATTGGGGTTTAACGTCGTACTCATGTGTATTTTACTTATATGACGACGGATTGTCCACTTCACACTGCTCCTTGCCTAATTACGGTGGAAAACCTCGTAAAAACCATTCCTGCGATTGCCGGAGCCAGATCGTGTAACTCACTCATATACCTGATGGTCGACAGATGGACTCGATCCTGTGAACGGTAAATCGAAGTAGGATTGGTAAGCGCACACGCTACCACTTAGTCACGGCCGCGGGCCCATGAGTCTTACGGGATGTTGCATTATATCGATCATTTATCTTTTGCCAGTCCTGCTTAAAAAATTACAAATAGCTTCAGGTATGGTAAATTTACGTGTTGCTCTGTAGCTCCTGGACGTTCTTTTTGGAGCATATTTGTTACAACAGAACTTGGCAGCCCCTACTGTCAATACACAAAACTTGGTCGTGGAAAGGACACCAACCAAAACATATTTATGTTATAGGGGACCAAGGCAACAACGACATTTATTATTTCTTAAAAGAATGAAACAAATTGGACTTAATCACGATTTAGTCACGTTGAATATTGAAGCGAAATTTCAGATTTTTCTTATGCACATCTCTGGTTAAAATATTCTAATATGTAAAACAAAAGTTAATAACATAATATGCCATTTTAAAATCTATAGCTGCGCAAGCTAACCTAGGTTAATTTAAAACCCGAAAATTTGTATATTTTGATTGTAGGGAAAGAAAGGTTTGCATGAGATTTATATATATTTATAGATATGTTTTGAATAAATGAAGAGAGAAAATATATATATATGTATATATATATATATATATCGTCAAGTTCTAAAACCTATGAGGTAATTTTTGGCTGTATGCGTAACCTCTGAGGTTTGATTTGCTTC
>JAQQZZ010150823.1:0-12592 GCA_030265115.1 Mopalia vespertina | reverse complement strand
ATAGTAGCTGAAGTATGCATGACCGAAACAAAACTTGTAATTCCCTTAAATAACTTTATTTTACGTGTCAGGCTTTTAATTAATGTGTTACTTGTTTCGTTATCTTTTTGTTGCTAGCAATATCTACTTTCTCGGCAGTGAAAATATAATATATATATAGCCAATAAACTTCATTTGGCAGTTTTCCGTTTGGGTGTAGACTAACCTACATTTTTTTTTTAAATTGACTGAATGTCGATTAAGGTCAATGGACTCAGCGTCGTAAGAAAAGCAAAGAACAATAATAGAAATAAGTAAATGTTATTTATTATTTAAAAAAAAAAAACCCATTATATTCTGTTAAAGAGCTATGCTGTTTTTTTGCCCCCTTGTAATCAAGCTTTCATTCAAAGGACTGCATGTAATGTAATGTCAACGAACAGATCATGTGGGACCGCATTGCATTCAACATCCCTCGAAGAGTAAGCTCCCTTTATTCCCAGCGCTAATCCCCATTGAGCTGGCACACCATCACATGAGTGAAATAACCTCTAGAAAGGAGTTATACCCTAACCAAATAAACAAACAAACCCCTCCTGTATAATAATCATGTAATATTTGAACCATACCTGTACTATAAGTGATCTTATATTTGTTTTATTTACCTCAGGTGCAATGGATTACCTTGGGATCTTGTTGTATTCTGGATAAAAAAATGGGGTAGATGACAAGCAAAAAGTGAAAATGAGCATCAAGAAGGGCAGCCCTCCACCCCGGCCCCCGGCTCCCAAAGGAGGCCTGGAAAAGTTACTGAAGCCATCCAACAACAGCCCGTCTCTGTCAATCAGGTTCAAATCTTTAGAAGAGGATGATGATGAAGAGTTATCTGTTCTTGATTCTGCTAAATTGAATGGAACAAAAAACGATTCAAGCAATACTGTATTACCAGACAGTGGTAAACTTTCGCGGTTTCATGCTGTCAGTAAATCTTTGGATGAAGATCGTTTGTACAGTCCAACTCATCGTATCCCAGAGAACAAGCAAGAAGAGAAAAGAACTTTGTTAGCTGGGTTAAAGTACAAATTATCTGATAAATTTCCTCGACATATTGACACAATCAATGCCATTTCTAAAAAAATTGAGGAACTGTCAGGTGACTCGTCCAGCTCTCAACCCGAAAGTGAAGTTTTGGATTCAACACAGAAGTCGAAAAATGTAGAAAGTCCCAAGAGCTCTCAAGAAAAAGTTGTTTTGTCGACAAGTTTTAGCAGTCCAAATTTGGTTCAGGCATACAGCTCTCCCAAGGTCACCAGGATAGGCGATGATGGCGCACGTAAAGAAGACAAGGTCGAAAGTGCTGGGACACCAAATCGTACACGAGTACCGTCAATAGTTGAAGAAAGTAAGGACATTGTCACAGACGGAATAGAAATTGTTGATGACTTTTACTGCGAAGAGGCATTTGAGGATTTTAATGGGAGTGTCAATGTGCCAACCGACCGTTCTGGATCAGAGAGTGGTCTACGACAGAGGTCACCAATTCAAAGGTCACCAATTCAACGTCTAATCAAAAACAAGAATTCCAATGATCAACAAACAAAATCAAAGCCCATGTCGATGTCTTTGTTGATGAAAAACGTCTCTGAAGAATCGGTCGAGTATGATGGAAATGTGTTTTTTGACCCCAAAGATGGTGGGAAGCTGCATAGTTCTGATAATTTAAATCAAACAGATTCTTCAGAATCTGAATCAAACCAGAATGCGTTATCTGGACTGATAGATTCTAGTGTACCTGTGAAAAAACTGGCTGTATATATGTTGTGTTTATTTATATATTTTATCCTTCCGTTACCTTCCTTTCTGTCTGGCCTTGTGATAGGGGTTATTTTGGCCTCACTAACGTGGACTGTTTATTTGTGGATTACCAAGCCACCTGAAATAAAGCCGCCAATCAAATTAGAACCCCTAGATGAATTGCCACCGATGAGGGTGCCAGAAATGAGGGAGTTAAAACCAGATGACGGCAAATATAAGGTATCTTTATGGCAAATTAGGAGTGGATAGACCTGTTTATATTTACAAAGTAGTAGTATTTAATGGGAATTTTCTTAGTTAATGTTAATTGGGATAGATTGAAGGCTGATCATCTTCCCTAATTAATCTAGTTACTTTTAAATATCCGGTTAAATTTGCTTATATTCATATTTAGGTAACTTAAATTAATTACAATTAACTAAACAAAATTATGTGTTCACAAGTGAAAATATTATGCAAGCTTAAAACATTTTCAAATAAATATATTGGCTGCCTTATAAGTAAAATAACATGGGAACTCCAATCAGTTTTATATCGTACATGTCTGGAAATAATTTGATATTTTTTTTATTTCAGGGCTGGATGAATGAATTATTTCATTATGACCCAAATAACTACCATATCAATCAGACCCATTCTGTGTTTTTAAGACTGGAGGGCAGTGTTCTGCGCCTCTCACGCCCTAAAGTAGGGGTTCCTAAAAGGGCAATGTGGGATGAGTCTTTCCCAACTCCACAGTTTATTCATCAGAGATACCTGGATTTAGCAGGAAGTAGGTTATTTTTATTACCACCAGGGCTGGTAGAGAAAAGACTATGGAGCAAGAAGTATCCTTTATGTATTGCTTTAGCTCAACCAGGGAATAACAGAAGACAGACAAAGGGTTCTGATAGCAGTAACCCAGGGGAGGAAGACAGACCAGGGGGCACTGTAAAGGAAGTGCCACCAGGGGGCGTTGCAAAGGATGTACCACCAGGGGGTGCTGCAAAGGAGGCTTCTGGGTTTGAGATTGTTACAGAACAGGATTGTGAAAGTAGTGTGCTATATCTATTTGCGAGAACTAATCGTGAGAAAGAGGAATGGTATTACAGATTACTAGGAGCAACGCGTGGACGACCACTCCCAAATCATCTTCTAGAGATTATGAAAGCCTTAGAATTTAAGCCAAAACATCGACGAAGCCAGTCGGATTTAGCAACTCGTCACAAGAGACATAACTCAACAGATTCGCTCAGTTCCTTGGCAACAGATGACGGTTTCAATAAGGATGACGTTTCCCCACATGGGAGATCAGACATTGGAACATTTGCGCAGTATATGGCACTGTTAATGCCAGCGGAACAGAATAAGAAAGTAACTAGCCCTAGTCATGTTAAAAAAGACAGCGTTAAAGACAATAAAGAATCGTTTAAAGATGTTAAAACCAACAGTATTAGCTGCGACTCCCAGCTTATGTGGTTGAATGCTCTTCTTGGAAGGTGCTTCTGGGATTTCCTTCTTCAAAACTTCTGGAAGGAGAAAATACAGGAAAAACTGGAAAAAAAACTCTCGAAGATACACGTAAGGGTTCATATATTTATTAATGAAATGCTGGTAATATATGTAGTTACTTTTATGAAAAGTTTTAGATTCTGCAATGAACATTTTATTTTACACTGTTTTTCTCCTGTGCTTCTCTTGTATCTTGTTCCTGTTTCTTGTCAGTAATTTGTGGGTTGGTTCCCTTCACTCATTCCTTCAGGGCTAGATGACACACTCACATATAAGTGAAAATACATTAAACAGTGGCTGGACAAAAAAACCCAAACTAATGAATCCAAAATATGCAGGTCTGCAGCTTCCGTTTAGTGGTTAACGTATCAGACAACTGATCCTCCTGCAATGTAGCGCTCACAGATTTGAATCCCCATCTGTACCTCTCGTATATGAGGGAGACAAATGACAAATTTCCACCATTTTAAAGTAAGGCAGAGTGAGAAATGAACACTCCCTTTTCATATAAGTGAAATACCTTAAGTGGGCCTTTAAAACAAATTGAAACAAAGAAACCAATAGATGCAGGACTATGGCAACCTGTTGTCTGTCACATCTAAATGTAAGTGAACTAGCCTTAAGTAACAACACATAATAATTCATAACTTTTTTTGATTTAAGGTTCCATATTTTATAGAAGAACTTCAGGTGACTGATATAGAGCTGGGGTGTACGATGCCTGTGATACGCCGCTCCTCTAAACCCTACCTGGACGAGAGAGGATTCTGGGTAGAGCTAGATGTGGCTTACGATGGGGGTTTCCGGATGACCATAGAAACTAAACTCAACTTGATGAGGCTGAAAGAAAAGAATAAATTAAAACCTGAAAGCCTGACAAAACAAGATCGTAAAAGGTTTTAATTATGAATTTTTTTCTTGATAACTTTGCTTTAGCTGCCCTTAAGAGATGAACATGATACAGCTGTAATACAGTAAATATTCAAAAAGAAGTTTAATCTGGATATTGTTGTCAAAATGATGTTGATGAAATAGAAGATACAATGTATGTTGAAGACCTTACAAATGCTGAAATAGTTGATATTTCATGTCAGTAATTCATTTCTGAGTTACACTCCTTAATCTGTCGCCCGCAGCCGTGGCTTAATGTTTATCGTGTCCGCTTACTAATCCTACTTCGATTTACCGTTCACAGGAACAAGTCCGTCTGTTGACAATTAGTGAGTTGCACAATGTGGCTCCGACAATCGCAGGGGTGGTTTTTACGAGGTTTCCTTCTGGTTATCCACCTTAATTTGGCAAGGAACAGTGTGAAGTGAACAATTATTGGTCATAAAAGTAAAATTCCCTTGAGTACGATGTTAAACCCCAATCAAACAAACAAACACACCTTAATCTGTCTAGTGTCAATAATTGTTGAACACTGCCATCATATAAGTAAATTACCCTTAAGCAAGGCATAAAACAATCAATCATTAATCTGTCCGTAAAATATTTTGGATACTGATTCTATTATGTGAGCGGGTGGTTGGAGGGAGCTTCATGTTACCCTGGTGCTCTCAGAGCTAAAGGGGAACAGGAAGCCAAACTGTTTGTGGTGTCTGTATTGTGTCTTGTTGTTGTCATGCATTTGTCCCGTCTTGTCTTTGTTTGTTGCCAGTGGTGTTGAGGGTGGTTTCCGTCACCGATTGGGCTGGCACGTCATCATATAAGTGAAACACCCTCCAGTATGACGTTAAACCCCAATCAATCAAACAAACAAACAAACAATCTATTATGTGCTATTTGTCTATGTTACAGGTCAGCCGTAACAGATTCCGAGGAGGAAGATAGTGCCGAGTCATCAACAGACGAGGAAGGGGAGGAAACTCCTCTAACTACAGGGGAAGATGGGTAATAACACAAGATAATCACACTCCTGCAAAAATGTCTTAATATGCTGCATGAAACCCTTTTCTTCTAAAACCTTCTTCTCAAGATGTAGAATTCTCCCTGTCTATGATTGTACATGTACATGTATGTCTTCATGTATGTCCATGTTTCAACAGAACCAGGTTTTGAATCATTTTCCCCAACACTGCCTATATTAAAATGCTAAAGTTAATTTATCACAAACACATCAAACCAGCTCACAAATTCTACATAGGCCCCATACAATATATTTCTCCTTGAGATGTGAGATGTTAGATTTGGTTGGGGTCCACGGTCGTGGTTCAGTTGTTAGCGTGTTGGACTACTGGTCTTCCAGGTTCAAGTCCCTCATTGAACCTTAGGTCTGTGAGGAAGTTACAAGGTGCATACCCATAGCTAGGATTTGAGAGGGACATGGGGGAAACAGAAATGAGGGCTGTAGGTGTTCGTTGACGACGTATGTGCCTGAGTGGGGAGAGGGCCTGGGAGGGGGTGTCCCCCCTTCTGCTGTTTAGAAACTGAAAATCAGAAGATGCAATTTGGAGGCACTTGAGACAGCTTATAAGCACAATAAAAAGGAAAAATCTTTTTACATGAATTGACACAACACGAAGAAAGGAGATCTGGAAAAATGTGGGTATGAGTCATTAAGACAACTGAAACATATTTAAAGCTTAAAAAATTTGATAAAAACACCAACACATCAAAATTCTGTAGTCCTAGGATATATATGGATTGATTCTTTTTACCTAGGAAAATATAGAAATAGTTATATAGTACATCAAAATTAATTATAAGCAAAATTCTTTATGTGTGAAAAGTGAAAAATGAAACTATTGAATGTTTTAATCTTTGTATTGTAGCCGTATATAGGCAAAAACAAATCTGACTTTGTTTTCATATTCAACAAAACTTTATGTTATATTTGCAAACAAAGTACATATATCTGCCGCTCAGTCAAAACCGTGAACATTTGCATTTTCTTGTTAAAAAAAAATGTCCATAAATATTGTACATTTTTATTGCAGAAAACAAATCACAATAAATATTCAACTTTTCTGTACGACCTTTAATAACCACAATTAAATTAAACAAACAACACATTGAAAAACTGTTTGTGATGCTCTGGGCTAAATTGGTAAAACACAATTTTATTTATGTTTTTGTTGTATTTTTTCAGTGCTGCTCAGGGTGGTGCCGGGAAGAAACTGTTGAAGTATATAGATAAGATAACCCAGTCCAAGTACTTCCAATCTGCCACAGAGAATAAATACATAAAGAAAGCTATGGAAGGTGTCTCTAACACTAGACTGATCCTTACTGTGGAGGTACACACTTTAGTGGGAACCCTGGCTATTAACGTACCACCCCCACCCTCTGATAGACTCTGGTAAGTTCAGTAGTACCTGATTCATTTAAAAGGGGAGAAAACGAAAGCTATAGTGAAATTAAACACCCTCTGAAACTCTTAACAATACTCAGAGGAGTTTCTAGAGCAAATTTGGTTCAGGACAATGTATGGACGGGCAAAATATCATACACCCAAATTAATCTCAACATTGAACTATTTTTCTAATACCTGTGTAAAATGAAGCTGATAGGGGGTTCAACCCTGATTATGATCTGACAAATTTGAGGGAGGAACCCTGGAAAAATCTTCCACAAACATCCCTGATAATGCCATAATATTGTTGTAGGATTCCCCGTTGTACACTGGAAGCCATTTAAAGTCTGATGCTGGAAGTAAATTGTATGAATATTCATTTATTCATGTTTTCCTGGCAGACAAAATGACACAAGTTACTTCAAATTTAAATAGTGTCAAACAGAAGCTGCACAGATAGAAATATGATCTATCCAACTGATGCATAGCATTTTGATATAAAGCTACTTCAGTGACATCCTTGTAGCGCAGAAAGTCCACAGTACATTTTACTTACAGCACCAATATTTAAGAGGCATTCAGCTGAAAACAAGGAGGTCTAGACAGCTTGTAACAGTAGTAAGACAGACTGGCGGGCGGTTGGGTGGGATCTTCCTGTTGCTCTCATATATATATATGGGGCAACACGAAACGAATCTGTTTGTGGTGCCTTTATGTTACAGCCTGTGGTTGTACTGTCTTGTCTTTGTATGTTGCCAGTAACATCGTGAGTGATTTATGTCACCTATTTGGCTGGCATGCTGCCGTACAAGTGAAATAACTTTAAGTATGACATAAGACTCCAAACAAAGAATTTCTTTTCTTTCTTTCTTTTATTGTTGAAGTAGATTTTCGTTTCGTTTCGTGCACTAGCCTACTTACAGGGCAGTCAGCTCAAATCATCAGAATTAATTATTGCAAACCATTTATGACAAAGTTTCCTAAACTACACACAATTCAGTTGTAATGAGTGAAATAACCTTACATGTGGCAAAAAACCACAATCAAATATAACCAGACAATCATTTGTCACATTTACCGATTTGTCAAAAATTGTTATGAGTGTATTACAATTACACAAACAGCCTGCATTGTGATCTTTCAATTCAAGAATTTTTAGTTAAAATTTATTTTACTCAAAATGTGTAATCTGATTAATAGTTTGTTAATATTTCCAGGTATGGTTTTCGTGGCAATCCCAAACTAAGACTTGTTGCTAAGCCAAAGGTTGGGGAAAGGGAGGTAACCGTTACTCATGTAACAGAGTGGATTGAGAAAAAACTTGCAATAGAATTTCAGGTAATTAAACCAATATGTTACAAATAAATGACCAGAGACAAACTTTTTAAATTGTTTTTAAACCATCCAACTTGCACCCTCCTCACATAAGTGAAAAGAACAGTACAGTGTCATATTTATTAGCCAGTCACTGACAAGTTGAGAAGTATGTTTGATCAATACTGTTTTTGGCATAACTATTGCAAATTTAATGAAGAAATAAGTATTGAATTGGAAATGAATGACATATTTTCAATTATTTTGTGGGCTAGTAAAGGATATCAACACTGATCTGCTTATCCTCGAAAGATTAAACTAAATGACATGTAGACCACTGATCGGATAACTTTTGAAAGATTTAATCAGTTTACACCTATGATCTTATTTACCTTGAGAGATTAAACCAAATTGGACCACTGATCGTCTAACCCTTGACTTATAGATTAAATTGATACTCCAACCCACAAGAAATTAAATCACACTGAACCACTGATCTTCTGACCCACTAGAGATTAAACCAAACTGAAACATTGATCTTCCAACCCATTAGAGATTAAACCAAACTGAACCACTGATCTTCCAACCCACTAGAGATTAAACCAAACTGAACCACAGATCTTCTGACCCACTAGATATTAAACCAAACTGAACCACTGATCTTCCAACCCACTAGAGATTAAACCAAACTGAACCACTGATCTTCTGACCCACTAGAGATTAAACCAAACTGAACCACTGATCTTCTGACCCACTAGAGATTAAACCACTGATCTTCTGACCCACTAGAGATTTAACCAAACTGAACCACTGATCTTCTGATCCATTAGAGATTTAACCAAACTGAACCACTGATCTTCTGACCCACTAGAGATTAAACCAAACTGAACCACTGATCTTCTGACCCACTAGGGCCCGCGGCCGTGGCTTAGTGGTCAGCGAGTGCGCTTTCGGAGCTTACTTCGATGTACCGTTCACGGGATCGAGTCCACCTGTCGACCCTCAGGTATATGAGTGAGTCACAAGACGTGGCTCCGGCAATCGCGGGGGTGGTTTTTACGAGGTTTCCTCCCGGTTTTCCACCGTAATAAGGCAAGGAGCAGTGTGAAGTGGATAATCCGTTGTCATATAAGTGAAATACCCTTGAGTACGACGTTAAACACCAATCAAACAAACAAACAAACTAACCCAGTATTAGAGATTTAAGTCTTTCGAGCAACGGGCCCCAAGATATTGATGGCTTCGTGTTAAACGGTTGGAATAGAGATTCTCAAAGCTAAGAAGCAATAGGAGTCTGATCTGTTGTTTTGTTGTGTCTTTGTTTTCGTCCTGTCTTGTATTTGTTTGTTGCTAGTGGTAATGAAGGTGCTTTACTTCACCCTATAATCTCTGGCCACACATGCATAGAATCATAAGATTGAAACAACCTGATTTGTTCCTCTGTTTGATTAGGTATGCCTGTACAGTTCTGTCTAACCTCATGGTGTATGGAATCTTTTGGTTGATATTTAATGTACAACATGTCTCAGGGGATACGGAGACTCTGTCAGCAATGGATGCTCCCAGATTTACGGTCAGTCAATAAATGCTCCCTTACAAGAAGGCTTACATCTAATACCAGACGTTTTGTGGACTGATTATAAAATCTTTAATGTCTAATTTCAATATTATTAGAGCTACAAGCCTGTGCTGTAATCTTTTCTGGCATAACCTTAAAATCCATCCTCTAAAATTTTGTGAGACAACCTAACTTTTACATTTGCTGCTGCTTTGCTGATTTTTAAATACATAGGCTCTAAATGTGCATTTATGAAAACTATAGCAAAATTGCTTAATAATACAAACATCATTGATGAGCGGATTGACAAAATTTGTCAAAATCAGTAGCAAAATGCAAATTTAGAAGAACACTGCAAACCATTTAGGAAACCTATAAATCGGTCCTCCTAAAATAATTTTGCATAACCATAGGAAGACCCTGTTCAGTCTGTTCTCCCCAACAGCACTGACCTGAGTTAGTGCCATCATCAAGTTCAAGAAAAGCAATGTCATTCCCAGGCAGATGTTTGAATCTTAGCCATACAGCCACTGCTAAGCATGATAACAAAGTGTACTTACTACAGGAATTTATAACCACATACATTGTCAAATTGCGGATGATTCCTGGTATGCTTGTATAATGTCTTGCAACTTTCCTGCATCTGTCTATCATTTGTTCCAAGTACATGATATTCAGTGTGGTTTCCTTAACCCATTGGCCTGGCATGATGCCGTACATTGTCAACTGTGATTTTCTGATTTTGACAAAAGTTCATAGACTATAAAGTCACCTAGTAATATATCTCCAGGGATACACACACTGTCAAAAAAGATGTTCCAATGTTCCAAATCAGTTCTTTCAGAGGCAGTTTAGATGTCCAGCAGAATTTTAGATAAACAAGTTCAGTATATGTCAGCACAGGCAATGATTTGATCTGGATTCTAGTCATATTAGAAATATTGTCACTGTATATTCTCACCCATTTGGTCGAGGGTTGGGAGGGAGCTTCTTGTTGCCCTGGTGCTCTCGGACTGAGGGGCAACATGAAGCCGATCTGTTTTGTATTGGGGATTGTGATTGTTTTGCTTGTCTTTGTTTCTTGCCCCTGGTGTCTACGGTGGTTTCCCTCGTCCATTTGGCCGATACACTGTCTTATGAGCCCAATAGCCCAGTATGGCGTTAAACCCCAATTAAACAAACAAATAAATCATTCAGATTTTGGATTGTTTGTGACAAAGTTCAGACAGCCAATTAGACTGCAGCAGCCTTTATTAGTTACAACTTGGACAACTGCAATATGGAAGGCCCCAAATAATGTGACCTAATTGACCCTGTTCTTACCCTTCTTGAAATAAAACATCCATTTTGTTCAGCAGATAAAACCAAAAATAATTTATAAACAAATAGCAGCTGATCACTGTCAAAAAAAATCAGCAAAAAAAATCAAAAGCTAATTTATTTTTTTCTTGGAGCATTTTTTACTTTTAACTGTAAAACGTACACTGTAGTCCCCTTCTTGTTTTTATTTTAACAGCTTTTGGTATTCATTGTTTTGGGTATTGGATTGTTTTTCACTCTGATTTTCCACATTGGAACAAAAGAGAAGCCCCGTGAAATTGTGAACACCAGTGTGAATGGGGGCTCCATGGTGTCTACAATAGAGAAGTCTATGGAAAATGTCAAAATGTATTGGAGATGTTGGTTAAAGGAACATCAATTCTATCAGGTATTCTTTTTTATCATATTTTAATAGCGGGTGTTTGGGAGAGACCTTCGTGTTACCCTGGGGTCAGTTCCTCGAAAGATGATTAGCCGCTAACATCAGATTAAATCGCTCATAGTGGATTAGAGATAGACCATCAACATGGCTTGACGTCATCTAATAGCAGATGACATTTGAATAGGTCTTTGAGCAACTGATTCAATATGCCCTCACTTAGAGGGCAACATCTCACTTAGAGGGTAACATGTCACTTAGAGTGTAACATGACACTTAGAGGGTAACATGTCACTTAGAGGGTAACATGACACTTAGAGGGTAACATGTCACTTAGAGGGTAACCTGTCACTTAGAGGGTAACCTGTCACTTAGAGGGTAACATGACACTTAGAGGGTAACATGACACTTAAAGGGTAACATGTCACTTAGAGGGTAACATGTCACTTAGAGGGTAACATGACACTTAGAGGGTAACATAACACTTAGAGGGTAACATGACACTTAGAGGGTAGCATGTCACTTAGAGGGTAACATGTCACTTAGAGTGTAACATGACACTTAGAGGGTAACATGACACTTAGAAGGTAACATGACACTTAGAGGGTAACATGACACTTAGAGGGTAACATGACACTTAGAGGGTAACATGACACTTAGAGGGTAACATGTCACTTAGAGGGTAACATGACACTTAGAGGGCAACATGTCACTTAGAGGGTAACATGTCACTTAGAGGGTAACATGACACTTAGAGGGAAACATGTCACTTAGAGGGTAACATGTCACTTAGAGGGTAACATGTCACTTAGAGGGTAACATGAAACTTAGAGGGTAACATGTCACTTAGAGGGTAACATGTCACTTAGAGGGTAACATGACACTTAGAGGGTAACATGACACTTAGAGGGCAACATGACGATAATCTGTCAAAGGCGGTTTCCTTCACCCTTTGGACTGGCATGCTGTCATATTACTTAAACAACCCTAAGTATGACGTTAAACCAATATCAAACAAATGCAGTTACATGTTTTAATGTAAAAGTTGGTAGGTTATTTGGGCTATATCTTTGTTGTTTTAATAATGGTCATTTGGGAGGGAGCTTCCTGCTCACACTAACGAGCTTAAGGACAACATGAAGGCAATCTGTTTTATGATGTCTGTGTATTGTGTCTTGTGATTGTCCTGTCTTGACAGTGGTGCTTAAAAAGGTGCTTAACCCAATGGGGTGGCACGCTGTCATTTGAGTGAAATTACCTTATCAAAATTATCAAACTTTTATTATATCCGGTCTATGACATACGGTAAATCACCTATGATTTCGACCATAATATGGCTACTTTAAAAGTTATTTTAAGGAACGAGGTATGGTTCCTGGGAAACAAATTTATGTTTTCTGACAAATCCTGATGTTTTCTAACTGAAAAATGTTTAATCTGC
>JAQQZZ010150822.1:0-26732 GCA_030265115.1 Mopalia vespertina | reverse complement strand
TGATCCTTCTTAGCAAATCCCAGAAAGATGTGTGATCCTTCTTAGCAAATCCCAGAAAGATGTGTGATCCTTCTTAGCAAATCCCAGAAAGATGTGTGATCCTTCTTAGAAAATCCCAGAAAGATGTGTGATCCTTCTTAACAAATCCCAGAAAGATTTCTAATTTCTAATGTTTTTAATTGCAGTGGATTGGGACAATTCGCAACATAATGAAGGATACAAGTTTATCTAAAGGGAAACAGGATAAGAAGGTAAGTACCTGAATCTCTCTATGTTCCTGTAGCATTGGCTACTTATAATATCTGTTTATAAATAATTCTAGCCACCGCTAAATGAGGCGTTTTTTATCGAAAATGTTAACAAGTGAGAACTATGTTAGATTGTCAAATCAACATCTTGCATTGACAAATCATTCTTTTCTGTCCGATGCAATGGGATCCTGAAAAATTGCAAACAAAATGTTGAAAGACGTTCATTAATTGCAAATTAGCACACTATGATAAAACATAAGGTTGTCAATTAAATATTAATTCAAAATGGATACCGGACGAAACAACATTTCGACTATTGTCAAAAATCTGTCAGGGTTCTGTTTTTTCTCGTGACAATGTATGGTTTTAAAATTAATGTTAATATTAAATGACCGTTCATCCTTGTGTATCTGTTATTTGTCCAGAGTAAAATTGAGCAGAATGAAAAATGGTTCTCTCTAAAATAGGATTGTATTTTTCAGGAGCGATCAGCGAGTGTGAGCAGTAATCGTAGTAAGACCTCCAGTACAGGTGATATTGGACCAGACAATTCCAGGTAAGATGTCATTCATTTTTTCATTAATTTTAGATTTTTATCTCAAAGGACTATCTCCATCGTGATGCAGCCCTCTGGGTAGGGCAGTATGTGCCTCATTTGGTTGTAATAATGTGGGTATTTTCTGTTGGAGTTCACCACCATCATAGAAGTGAAATACCCTGGAGGACAGTGTTAAACACTTATCTGTCTTATCAACCATTGAACTGCATTTTTGACATTCAGGATCCAGTTGCTCGAAAGAGTATTAGTCGCTAACAACAGATTAAATCGCTAATAAATGATTAGACATAGACCTTCAACATAGCGTGACATCATCTAATAGCGGATTAAATTTTAAAATAGCGCCTCGAGCAACTGACCGCTGTTAAATTAAAATTTTCCAAAATTACAGGAGACCTGACGAAACACACCTTTTCTCACAGCATTTGTCAATATGCAGATGTTTAATTTATATCTGTAGTACAAGCCTTTTCTTTCATTGTTGCTGCATATCAAGCACTATTAAATGAGCAGAGTGTTGGGAGGGAGGGAGCATCCTGGCGCTTGCAGAGCTGAAGAGCATCATGGAGCTGATCTGTTTGTCATGTCTTTGTATTGTATTGTCCTGTGGTCTCCTGTTTTTTGTCACCAGTGGTGTTGCAGGTGGTTTACTTCACCCATTGGGCTGGCACACTGTCATAACATTAAATGTGGCATTAAACCCCATTCAAACAAACAAACTTTTCAAATTTCTCCCTTTTAAGGTGTACTAAGCAAATCCATGCTTTCTTTACCTAACACCAGAGAAATGTAATTTTACAATTGACCAAAATACTTCACACTTTTTTTGATAAAATTCTTAGACTAATTGTTTCCTGTTGCCAAGAACAGGACAGTTTCTTGAGTTGAACCAAAATCCAGCATTATGGTGGGGTTTCTAAGAGGATTTCTTTGTTGCTTTTCAAAAAAATACTAACAATGGGAAGTTGTCTTACAATTGGAATACCTTTAAGTACATCTGCAAATTTAATGCAATTAAATGAGAAATTTGATTTCTGACTTGTTTAAAGCGACAGGCAGTTCAAGCAATCGGTGAACTTTGTCAGACTGAACGGATCTTTTTTTCTTTCCAATAAAATTTTTTCTGATTTTTTCCACTGTTTCGTTAGCAAGCTTGGCAGCAGAGAATATATATGGTTGTTTGTTGTGCTGCACATGCAGACCTGCCTTCCTGGTGTATTCTCGAGTATTTTGTACACATAATATTCTAATGTAAGAGTTATCAATATTTTAGAAAATATGGATGTCCCATCATCAGATGAGAAGCATTCTGTTCTATCTGAAAATTAATGTTCCACCAGTGTTTAGTAAAGAAAGCATGACTATGTTCACATGTTGTATACACCATAAGATCTTCTGTGACTGAGGAGAAAATGTGGTTGTTTTGACAAGGTGCCTCCTTTTGTGTACGTTGTCAAGTGTTTTCAGTTCTTAGTGTTTTTTGTGGTTTCATAGATCTTTATGTTATGTTATTGATCATTTCCATTTAATTTTTTCTCTTATTTCGGATATACATGTATCTTTTATAAAAATAGCATGTAAATTAATGAACAACTTAGCGCATGTTTGTTGTTTCGTCATTAGGTGGTCACTATGTACTGTTTCATTTTGTAGGGAGGCACGGACAGAATACTCACCACCTAAAGCCATTTCGCCAGCTAAGGCCCCGCCCCCTTTTCTACTGGACACACCCATTCAGTTTGACATGATTTCCCCAAGTGAAGAGGCAAAGCCGGTCACAGCTGAAGGTCCACCAAAGTCAGTTTTTTCGACGATTGAATAGTCGTTGACTGTAACCGTAATAGTATACTCAGGCTTCGAGGAATAATGATATCTCCACAGGAACATTTAACCTGCACACCCACTTTTAATTTATATTCTATTTTATTTTGATTCTCAAAACTTGCTTATTTGTAAACTATTTCATGTTGTGGGCAAATTTTTTAAGTTGTTGTTTTCCTGTGTTTTTTGTTGTCTTTTATTTATATTAAAGTGTTAAAAATATTTTAAGCCAGGATTTAGCAATTTGACAGAAAATAACAAAAAAAGATAGGATAGTTTCTATGATCCAAGAAGGCAAAGGGAAATACATATACATAGATTGGGTTACTAGCCTAGTTTCGCTTGCCATTGCATTCTCACCATCACCCCTGGCTCTGGATAAAACAGAAATTTTAGCTTGAGAACAACATAACAAATTGTAGATACCCTAAATCACCTCCAAATTCGTCCATAATATGGCTATATTAAAAGTTATTTTAACAACTAAAATATGGTTCCTGGAAAACAAATTTATGTTTTCTGAGAAATCCTGATGTTTACTAACTGAAAAATGTTTAATCTGTCACCCAGGAACCATTTCTAAGTCTTTAAAATAACTTTAAAGTTGCCATATTATGGACGAAATTGGAGGTGATTTAGGGTATCTCTTAACCCTTAATAAGACTCTATATTACTTATATTCTAGTGAAATATTAGGATTTTCTTCACACATAAAGGTGATATTTCACTGCAGTGATATTACTCTCTGAACTTTGACTCTGGTCGGACTACAGTACTTTTTTGAGTGACGTCTGCTCACTAGAGTTTGAAGACTCAAGTGTAGATGGCATTACAGCAAACACAGATACATGTATAGTGAAATTGACCAGGAGAATTATATTATTTATTTCAAAAGTCATTGAAAATCTGGTGATAGCTTTTATACAACAAATGGCAAAATAAAGCTGTAATATTCAATCAAAATGAGTCTTTCATTCTTCGAAGTATTATTTGTGTATTTACATGTATGTACACGTGTACGCTAAATATTGTTGTATGTTTCAGAAGGATTAACCCATTTGATCAGTCCTCCGCTGATGTGATACATGATAGTGCTGGTGAGAACTCAGCTTTCTCCCAATCATTTACTGTGAGGTTCTGTGGCTCAATGGAGGTCAACTCAGACCGAGGTGAGATTCTTCTATCTTTTCCGTGGGCAGCTGGTAGGGAGCTTCCTGCTGCCCCTGGCTATTGCTCTCAGACCTAAGGATCAACCTGAAGCCGATTTGTTTTGTGGTGTCTTTGTATTACATCCTGTATTTGTTGCCCACCACTACTATAGTAGGGGAGGAGGGGGACTTACAAATGCTACTCGGCGTCCATTCGTTCGTTCGTCTGTCTGTCACAAAGTTTGTGTACATGCTATCTTGAAAACACATTCACTGATTAACTTCAAACTTGTTCTGTAGCTTCCGCCTGATAAGACGACAGATGGGATTGCATTTCACCAAATTCTGTTAAACGAAATGGCCATTATTACATAATGTTAGCATATACATGCTTGTATGTGTTGTGAACACGATAAGTAGAGAATATTACGTGAAATATTTCCGACAAAATTATTTGTGACCTAAGGTACATGTGCACCTCAGTCATATAAGTAAAATACCATTTAGTGTGGTGTTTAAAAAACAATCAATCAATCAATCATTACTTTCTTCATCCAATTTTCATACTGACTTATGTCTGTTCTGTTCCAGGTGAAGCTTTAGTACTGGCTACAATAAGGCAGATCATGGCGGCTCGAGCAATACATAATATTTTTAAAATGACAGAATCTGTTTTGTTGGTTACAAATGAATCCTTAAGGTAAGATGGTATGACTACAACACTTTTTTTAAAAATATATATTATGTTAACAAAATGTAAAATGGTAACATGTTGTGGTTTGAAGGAAGGCACCAGTTTTTGTCACATATTTCTCTTTGAAATCCACACATGGCTGCCCAAATGATCAACTCTTTTCCAAAACACAACAAACGCCAAGTTAAAAAAAAATGACATGTAGGTCATAATGTGCATTTAATGCAAAATGCTTCTTTTTATCGAAAAAGTGAAAAGGCATTTGTTGTGATTTGGAAAAGAGTTGATCATTTGGGCAGCCATGTGTGGATTTCAAAGAGAAATATGTGACAAAAACAGGTACCTTCCTTCAAACCACAACATGTTACCATTTTACATTTTGTTAACATAATATATATTTTTAAAGTCATAAACATTTGATATATTGATAGAGCTTTCACATCTTCTTAATGATTATATTTTTGTCACAAGAAGACATATTTTATGTCCCAGGCCCCTTTCACAAAATGTTGTATGACAAAATTTGTGCACATTGAACTATCGGCATAAAAAAAAATTGTTTTTATTGACATACAACATTTTTTGAAAGTGGGCAATCGATGAGTACAGGGGATGCCTATGTCTCAGATGCTTTGGGATCCCATTTTCATCAACCTCAGGTTTTTCCTTTTCGTTACCATTTTAAAGTATAGACGTGCTGGTAAGTGGACGATCTGTACCATATAAGTGAAAATCATTGGAAATAAGGTTCAGCCCCAATTAAACAAACAAATAAAGGCAATTTGTTTGATGCATAGTCAGGCTGTCTTTAGTTTATACTGGAGAAAGATAAATTGTCCAACATATAGCCAAACACTGAACATTTATAGTTGTGCTAGTATCAATTACTGTTGGAAAACACTGCCATGATAGAATTGAAATATTGTCAAGTATGTCTTTAAACACCACTCCATCGTTGTTTTAGGTTATTAGATCCGGCCACACATTGTACCAGGATTGAGTTTGCTTTACATGATATAGCATTCTGGTCAGCTCATAAAGATAATAAAAGGTATGTTAAAACATATTTTATTTTTAAATTTATTTTTTTTTAAAGCGCAGAAAAATGATTTTTTTTTTTACCTATACTGCAAAAGAAGATATTCAATATTTCTTGTTAAACCAATATGTTACCAGTGTGTTTGTATTGCAAAGCTGACACCATAGATTGATTGATGGGTATTTGATTGACATAATTCAACAGACAAGGATCAAGGGGCCGCTTAGGCTATGGAAGCGCTAGGATCCTTTCTTAAAAAATAATGAAGAAAGTCTGGAGGGGTTCTCCCCACCCCCTCCCCCTGGCCTGTATTACTGGTTTGGCTCATCATCTGGCTTGTTGGGGGCCTGCAGCCTTGGCTTAGTGATAGTGTGTGTGCTTACTAATCCTTCTCCAATTTACCGTTCACGGGATCGAGTCCATCTTTCGACCATCAGGTTTATAAGTGAGTCACATGTATGGCTCAGGCAACTGCGGGGGAGGTTTTTACGAGGTTTCCTCTCGGTTTTCCTCCGTAATGATGCAAGGAACAGTATGAAGTGGACAATCCGTCGTCATATAAGTGAAATACCCTTGGGTATGTTGTTAAACCCCAATCAAACAAACAAACAAATCTAGTTTGTTGGACTGCTGATCCTCCATCCATGTATCACACAGGTTCAAGTCTCATTATGGACCTCCTATATGTGCAGAAGCCCCATTAACTGATTCCGGCTATCATAGTTCTGGTTTTATGAGGTTTCCTATCGGTTTTCGACACTATAAAATAAGACAGAGAAAGAAATGGACAATCTGTCTTCATAGGAGTGGAAACATTGTACATTGTTTGCTTGATGTTAAACACCAATCAAACAAACAAACAATTAAACAAATGAATCCTTCACCAGATTGCCTGGAAACATCTCTATGATTGTTGCTTAATAATTTGTTAACTCTCCAATGAGGTATTTCAAGGTACCAGTCTAGCATGGCTATGGATGTACAATACCTTCAGGTGTCACTCGTTCAAAAGACAATTAGTCCCTAATACCTGAGTAAATCGCTAATAGCAGATATATTAGAGCTTGACCACCCCCAGGACCGGTTGCCATGGCAATTAAGATCAACTTAAACTAAGACTGAGGAATAAGTCTCGTAATCAAATTATTTATTGACGTTCTTCTCTATTACAGGTTGTTTGGCTTTATCACAAGGAACAGGTCTGACGGTCCCGTCACATTTGCCTGTCATATCTTTGAATGTGATGTATCAGCTGATGAGGTGAGGAAGTTATTCCATGTTTGACCACCTCCTCCCCTCTCCCCCTTTTTGTTAAACTTTGATTATTAAGGAAGCTTCAATTGGTAATTCAATGCTCAAATGTCATCAAAAATATCTCTGTAAGAAAGTGGTGCATTTGAGAGGGAGCTCTCTTGTCGCTAATTAGTGGCACCATGAAGCCAATCTGTTTGTGATATCTTTGTGTTGTGTCTTGTTTTTTGCCAGTGGTGAAGGCTGGATTCTTCTTCCACCCATTGTGGTTGTCTGGCTACGGGCAGTTTGTTTGGAGAGTAACAATGTTGTCTTTACTAAGCACTGGAGGAAGATTAACTTTCCAGCAGTATCAAAACGTCTAACATTTTAAGATTGGGTTAATGTCAAATATTGGCATAAAACACCAATCAATCAATCCACCCATTGGTCTAGCATGTCATCATATGAGTTAAATAAACATAAATATGGCTTGGAACCCTAATCAAACAAGCAAACTTCCATATATCCCAGCCCGCAGCCATGGCTTGGTGGTTAGCGTGTGCACTTACTAATCCTACTTGGATGTATCATTCACAGGATCTAGTCCATCTGTCAACTATCAGATATATGAGTGAGTCACACTATGGGCTCCGGCAATCGCGGGTTGGTTTTTACTAGGTTTCTTCTCTGTTTTCCACCGTAAATAAGCAAAGGACAGTGTGAAGTGACCAATTTGTCGTCAGATAAGTAAAATACCCTTGAGTACGACATAAAACCCCAATCAAACAAAAAAAACAAATCCATGTAACACCACGTCTAAACCGACAGTTGTTTTCTTTTATATACAAGATATACAGGAAAGAACAGATCAACAGGATCCAAATTTGAAATGGTCATGTAACAACTCGGTATCAAATTTAAAAATGTAATGTTGGGTAATTTTTTTTGCCATACTGCTCACCAACAAAGACAATCTACAATTAAAACTGAATGAAATATATTTTCACTGTAGTCAGAAATTCTATTGTGGGATTTGCTGTGAGAATTGAAAAACCTATGCACTACGAGCAGAGGGTTGAGGGGGAGCTTACTCATGCCCTGTTGCAATCAGAGCTCTGGGTGCAAGGGGCAACATAAAGCCAATCTGTTGGTGATGTCTTGTATTGATCCTTGTGATTTTCCTGTTGTTGTCCTGTCTTGTCTTTTTTTATTGTCAGTGGAGTTTTCTTCATCAATAGAGATTGCATGTTGCCACATGAGTGACATAACTCTCAGTACTATGATATGAAGTATTTGGTTGATGAGAGTGTTAAACACTAGTTGTACTGACCAATGCTAACACAGACCATAAAATATAATAACAGAGGAAAGCACTCTGAAATTAGCTGCACTACAAGTCTACAACAGCTCATCACATGTCACACTTTGGTCAAATTGCCTTTTATCATCTGTTTCAGATTTGTCAAGCAATAAGCACTGCAACAAAGATGGCATTTCAAGCTTTCATGGTAAGACATAACATATCAAGGTTTCATGGTAAGACAATACATATCAAGCTTTCTTGGTAAAACATTACATAGCGAGCTTTGTATGAAATCATTTCATGTTTCAAATGTAATTTAACATTTTTATTAATCTTTGTGTTTTTACCTTTCTTTTTCGCTCAGGAGAAAAGAACAAAAGAAAAGCAGAAAAGCAAAGAGCATGTAAGTACATTTTGATAGATTCAAGCAGAGAAATGTATAATGTATATGTATAATGTATAAATGAAGTGAGTGCTATGTGGTTGCCAAACAAAATCAGCCACATCAACACAAGGACTGTTCTGAGGGGCAGGTGCCCTTTTCATATAACAATATTGCTTATGTTGAACGTAATTGCCCTTGCAGCAAAATGTCTTCAATACTGGTCATCATGGTACTGACGTTTTGCCAAGATCACTCTGTGAAAATCCCCCCAGGTTCATAGCAGTCATGTACAAGGTTTTCTCTCGGTTTTCCAAGTACCGGTATTTAAGCAAGGAACAGTGTTAAGAAGACAATCTGTCAACATATACATGGAATACTTATGAGTACGAAGTTAAAACCCAATCAAACAAACTTCGTATATATGCAAGGTTTTCAACCATATTTAGGCAAGGAACAAGTAGACGATCTGTCATCATATAAGTGAAATACCCAAACAAACATCATATATTCAAAGATATTTCACTTACTTGTGTACATGACAACTGGGTGCAATAGTTGATATGGCTATTTCTGAATCAAACAAATAGATATTTTGGAATTTCATATGTACCAATCATTTAAATAAAAATTGTGAATTGTTTAATTTTGTAGAGTTTGTTACTGGCCAACATAGGGTTATTACAGGATGGGGTGTCAACAGCCCAGGTCCACCATGAGGGAGGCGACGGAATGGCGAGTTCTGACACGGAACAAATATCACCTCCCCTTAGTCCCGATGGCAAATATGTTTTATTGGAGGAGCCGACAAACAATGATGGAACTGAGCCAGAGACGCCAACATCACACCAGGTGGGCGACGGAGATGAAAGACGAGTGGAAGGCGCAGAATGCGAATCCGAAGCTTGACAGACAAAGCTAATGGGGGGAATGGAACAAGCTTAGCAGAATTTTATGGAGTGGGTTCTTAAGGTGAAGGGTTGGTAGATCAAGTTGAAAAATAAGTAATTCACATAATATGTTATGCAAAACAATGAGAGATGTACTGAAATAAATTGATAGAAATTCAGTCCAGCTTTATTTTCATTTTTTTTTTAAAAAAATAGGAATGCCCAAAGTGCTACATTTCTGTAAAAATAAATACTGAATTTACTTCTAGAGTGTGCGATTCAAAAGAAACGGATTAATTTTAAAAGAGGAGAAACGGTGCAAATAAAGGTCTGTTTAAAAGTTAGGTCATATCAAGCCGTTTTAAAAACAGTCTCCCCAATTAGTAGAATTGTTTTACAATCTCCTGAGAACTGCTAGAAACATATAGTTGTATGATGGACTTCCCATGCCACATTGTTTCTGTCACCAAAATTTGACAGTCTTTTCACTCGTTCTATTTGTCGATTGGTTTTGAACACAGTACTTAAAGGCCATTTTACTAATTTACGGTGTGCCAACCAATTTATGGGTGAGGGAAAGCACCTTAAACATCACTGGAAATAAACAAAGACAGCATGGGATAATCACAAAACACAATACAAAAAGTTTATAAACAGATCGGCTTCTTTCTGTCCCTTAGCTTTGAGAGCACCAGGGCAACAGGAAATTCTCTGCCAATTGCCCGCCTAAAGTCCTAGAAACCAACTGTTACATGTACTACACAAAAAATCCAAACAAGGAGATAAATACTATCAGAATGAAACAATTTTATAAAATTCTGCTCGCCCATGTGTTCTTTCTCTTACCAAAATAACTGAATAGTGGGACTGATGTATTGGTCTAAAGTTGTACATACCTTTTTTTTATATTTTACAAATTTTTGGAATGAAAAATTTATTGTTATGAAGACATAATTTTGAATTTAGTACCAGGACATTCATTTACGCTTCAACACAAGTTTTAAAGCTGTAAATTTTTCTTATAATTTTTGATTGAATACTTATTACACACATATTTTGAAAATATTTTGCATAATGTAGTAATTTAAGCATCATTTTTATATTTCACTTTAAAGAATGATGCAATATTTGACCCACCATACATGTTGTCATGGTGACATGGCCCTCTTTCTGTCAATGATTATACTAATTTTTTTAGAAAACAATAAAATATTATAAAAGACTACACAATTTGAAATTCTGTTCTGTGTACCTGTTAAACTAAGGACCAGTTATTTACCTGTCAATCGTTTTTTTCATACCATCATTATGTTTGCATGCCACAATATGTTAAAGGGCAGGTACGTGTAGTTGCATGTTTGTGACACCATATGTATGTATTATTTGTCACGCTAAAAATTATTTGACACATATAGTGTAAAGCATTTGGAAATTTCTTCATTTTTCTGCTTATTTTATTAAAATATCACATGTATATCAATCATGGCATTTGTAGAATTTTGTTTGGAAGTAGGAAGTACAATGTAGTCCTATTTCAACGCAGCCTGGTTGACAAATGACCATAACCAAACCACAGCTTGGCAATGTTTAATCCGGTTGTTTTAGGTTTGATTTTTACCTCTCAAGTACATGTAAGTCACTTGGCCAGTAAGCCTCATTTTGATTGGCTGACACTCCCAGTGATGTCACACTGAGGCTGTGTTTCTGTGTTACTAATTTATGTGCTGTTGAGGTGTAGCTATTCTGCTGTCACAGGTTCTGATAAATCAATTTATGTGCTGTTGAGGTGTAGCTATTCTGCTGTCACTGGCTCCGATGAATTAATTCATGTGCTGTTGAGGTGTAGCTATTTGCTGTCACTGGCTCCGATGAATTAATTTATGTGCTGTTGAGGTGAAGCTATTCTGCTGTCACTGGCTCTGATTAATTAATTTATGTGCTGTTAAGGTGTAGCTATTCGGCTGTCTCATGCTCCGATGAATTAATTTGTATCTCTGTGTACAGCAATATGGTCATTGCTTGTGTAAGATTTCTGGCCAATAAATACGGCCACTGAGGACCCACACTGTAACACACTATGATATACACAGCAAATGGTTATGAAGGGCACCTCAATTGTTCTCCAGCAATATGCATAAATAATATCATCATAAACAGTAAACCAACCTGAAAATACTCTACAATTCAGTTAATGTGATGCTACTGTCATTATGCCAGTGTTGTAACTTAAAGCGGTAGGCAGCTTAAGATTAAAATGTTTATAAAAGAGTTTGTATTTATGTTTCCATTTGATCAAACCATCTCTAATTCTCGGCTATTTCACCATGTTATCGGTAGCTAGGGCTCTTCAGTCATACATGTAGCGTAGCTACTGAGTTAGAAGGCTTCAAATCTTGTAATAGCCCTACAGCGGTATCTCAAGTAGCAGGATGCATTGTGGGAGACGGGGCCAGTTTAGGAATATGACGGCTTGACAACAAGAAGTTGGACCGTGGTGTTCCATTTTTTTAAACGCGGCTTCTGGACGATTTAAGGGTGCAATTGATGAAACAAATGTATCACAGGGTTCAGAATACAAAATTTAGCTGGACAGTAGTTAATGAAACACATAAAAGTCGATAAGTGTAAAAACTTAAAATTACACGCTTATGAGCGTTTCAACTCTGTATCTCTACGGCTACATGATATGATAGACGATCAGAGATACAGAATTTGTATTTTGGCAATTTGTTATTTATGTTTTTACTAATTTTTTTTATGTATTAAATGCAAAAGTCTGTGTCTTGTACTCCTCCAATTAAATTTGCCTTTTTAACTCCATATTTTCTTAAGTTCATTTAACACGAATGTCATCAAATTTTTCATTCAATTGCAGAAATGTATTGATATACATTGTCACTATTAGTACAGAGTTTCCATCTAAACTTTAGCAAAAAACTCTTATGATTTGCTAGAAAAGATTAGATTTATGCACCCCATGCATCCTTGAGAACTGGCAATCTTACCTGTCTAAACATAGTGCTTTCCTGCACCTATTTGGCTGGTATGCGGTCATGTGAGTGAAATAACCTTAAGTACTGCGTTAAATCCAATCAAAGGAACAAACAAAAAAAATCAGCACTAAAATTAGGAATTATATCAGATTGTACATTTAAGACTTTCAAGGCCTTATATTTCATAGAAAGTTACTTTCAAAGATTTAAATATGTATTGACACCCTGTCAATAAGCCCATGTCTTTTATTAACGTCATTTTTTTTTTTGCTAACCTTTGGCCAAATCAGCGTCATGGTCTTTTAATGATGTGTTACATGTATGGAAGTTAAACTGTGTTTGTTATAGAATTTAATAATTTAAATTTGTATGTATTTGTTTTAAATTAATAAATTTGAGTAAAGCTGTTGAAGTAAAAGTATCTCAATATTTTACAAGTATTCTTCAGTTTCATGTAGTTTTTGATTGGATTGCAATGCTTTAAATTTGAAAACTGATTAAATTAAAAATTAATGGTAGTTAAGATTATTTATAATATTATTTTTTAATGATACCAGCTTGTTTGTAGATCTTTAGAAAAATAGTGCCCAAACTCTTTACTTGTACAGCACCTTGATTGTATTACTTCAGTGCAGCACACCAGGAGTTGGTATTATGGAAGATAACCAATTTCTGTCTAACAAATTATTCATTTGAATATCCAGGTTACAGGAATGTGAAAATGTATTGTGGAAGATAACTGATTTTTGTCTAGCTAATTGTTCATTTGAATATCCAGGTTACAGGAATGTGAAAATGTATTATGGAAGATAACTGATTTTTGTCTAGCGAATTTTATTTGAATACCCAGGTTACAGGAATGTGAAGGAAGATAACTGATTTTTGTCTAGGGAATTGTTCATTTGAATATCCAGGTAACAGGAATGTGAAGGAAGAGAACTGATTTTTATCTAGGGAATTGTTCATTTGAATATCCAGGTTACAGGAATGTGATGGAAGATAACTGATTTTTGTCTTGCTATAATATTCTAGTATGTTCCGCAGTGATGTAATTTAACACTTAGCTTCTTGAAAGTGAGAATTACACTGGGCAAGCCAATCTCTGTTTTAAGTCACCCTGAAGGGCAAGTGTTTTTTTCGCCATGGGAGTTGTTTTAACATGATTTTGATGAAGTAGATTTTGACCAAGGCAATCACATTTTCAATTTTACTTACCCTGATGACAATCACCCCAGAAACTGAAGTTGCACAACTGTTTACACAAAATCAATTTGAGTAACATTGATGATATAAAAAGTTGCCCTTTTTCCCCTTCAGTTCCACTGATCAGTCTAACAGAGTAAAAATAATTAAAAATAAAGTAATGTGATTTCGAACAAAGAGAACTTCATGTTTGCTCAACCTCTTCACAATTTATTTTTTCATCATTAGGAGTGAGTAAATTGTTCAACAATATATATTTGTGTACTATTATACACATTAACATATGTAGTAATTACTGTTCAAACCAGTTACAATTTGAATCTTTAATGGGAGGTAATCGCTGTTTTATTATAATCATTAATGAGCTAGACATCCAAAACAGACTTGCCTGTTTTCATAATCATTAATGAGCTGGACATACAAAATAGACTTGCCTGTTTTCATAATCATTAATGAGCTGGACATACAAAACAGACTTGCCTGTTTTCATAATCATTAATGAGCTGGACATACAAAACAGACGTGGCGGTTTTCCTTTTAATCCGTTTGTTAAAAAAAATATGTTTTCATGGCGAACAGATAGCACCTCTTGAAAACCCAGCTTGATTCCTGTTTCATTACATTAGACTAAACTTTGTTGACTTAATTAGTGTGCCCGCACAGACAGAGACCGTCAAAACAATTTATTGGACAATTTGTAATCGTGACCTGTGGTGAAACCCATAGTGCTGGACACTTTTTAGTATTGCAAAGTCTAAAATACAATACAAGGGGGGGTAATTTAGATTGGATTTGTATAGGAGTTCTCATCTTTATTAGCTTTGTCTTGCCTCACTGTATTGTACAGTATACTTTATGCTCTTATAGTTTAAATGAATTGCTTTGCTTTTTATATATAAACCTCTCTAGCTGTTATACATGTATCGGATATCAGAAGTCTATTAACTAGTTAATGTTTTTCTGGTGTTTCCCTATCCTGCTGTTATGTGTGATATCAGAAGGCCATTAACTAGTTAATGGTTTTCTGGTGTTGTGTACCTATCCTGCTGTTATGTGTGATATCAGAAGGCCATTAACTAGTTAATGATTTTCTGATATGTGATATCAGAAGGCCATTAACTAATTAATGGTTTTCTGGTGATAGGTGTACAAATACATAATTATTATAGAAGTGCTTGATAAATTATATTCATGTTAAAAACATTGAGATATGTCGTTGCAGTTGACTAAATAAAAAATAAACTTCTCATTTTGTGTTTGAAATTTACTCCATGACAACACAATGATAACCTGTAACCCAAAGGTCCCGGGTTCGAATCCCGGTGGAGGCAAGCAAATTTTTCTCTCTTCATTTATTCAAAAATATAATGGAAGTCTCAAACAATGGGATGGGCCAGTGGATAAAAAGGAAGATAAATCTGTTACTCATATAACAGACTGCCATCTAACTCATTGACAAACAAGAGCAACATTTTATTATATGAATAGTCAATTAAAGTATATTGTTAGTCAAAAGCACAGTTGGCATTGCCAGTCATACGAATAACAGATTTACCTCCTTTTTTTTATCCACTGGCCAACCCTGTTGTTTATAGTTGCCTATATTTAAAGTTGTGGAAGATCTGAATGGTTAACCCAAAACTTCATGTAAACTTGGGATCAGATTGCCATAAATTTGATATATAACTGTTTGAAATTTATTCACAGCACAAGGTCGCCTTGCTGAATAGTTAATATAATATGTTTGTGTTTCAGTGGCAAACTAATGGAATTCTGGTTCATTGATATCGTAAATCTTCTTAAATTTCGTCCCTAGAATTATTACTTTGGAAATTATTTTCAGGACTTAGTATGGGAGGCAGATGATTTCAGTTGGGAAGCATCAGCATTTCCCAGAAAATACTAATTTTTTTTATATATGATATTGATATAAAACTTTCACAACTGTCAAATAGGTAACAATTATTCAAAAACAAAATTAAAGGTTATTGACAGTATATACAATGAGACTTTTGTTCAACAATCAGATCGTTTAATAAGCATTGTGTAGTTCAGAGGATCAGAGGAACAGATTTTGCCACTTGGAAAAGTCTTTTTAAGCAAGGTGGTTTCAAGAGATTAAGATTTGAATTTCCCTAACAGTTTACATGGTATGCATTAGATAGGTACAAATAGATTTTTTACTAAAATGGGATTTCGTCACTTGTTTTGCATTTTTCTTGATTGGGTATGTGTCAAACACATAACAAAGATGAAATAAATTGTTTGAAAAAACCATCTCATTTATGTACTATCCAACACTTACAACAAACAGGCTGGGCCACAATTTCTTGATATCAAAGGATGATGTCCTATTACATTTAGTGAAAACACAATATAGCAATGGAAAACAATATTTACTTTCCAGATCTTTTCAAAAACTTTTTCAGGCTATCTTTTGACAGACCTCTACCAGAAAATGAATTGTGTGGTCTTTCTTGGCACATTGACTGTTTACCACTTTATTTTAACAATAATTTATGTTGGTGAAATACCACGATTTCCTTCACTCATAAAAGTGATATTTCCCTTCTGTTTCATAGCACTCCTTTCAAATGGTTCTGCGTCAATGCCCTTCGTTTTTATTATGATGTAACATATAAACGCACATTGACCTGTAAATCTTGAGTTGAATGGTGTTATGAACCAAGCAGTGAACCCTAGGCGTGGCAGGGGAAGGGGTAGAGCCCGTGACCTAATTAATATGCAAATATGTCCAACTAATTAGTACCTAGTTATAGTATTAGTAGGGCGTAGTGCCCAATAAAGTTGTCAATTATACCAAGTTGCTATCTCCTACCACTTTTGACATAAAAAGCTCCCAAAAATATATGGCTATAATTCATGTAATATTAACAAAATATTTCAGTAGTTAAAGGGTTAACCCACTCTGTGTTTTGCTTTTTCAACACAGGATTATTTATGGTGTTAAAAATTCACTGTCCAATATCTTCAAAATATTATATACAAACTAGTGCATGTCAGACCAGTTTTGTTGCCACTCGGGCAACAGGGATAACCCAACAGTCTGCTGGTGTAACAAGAATTATCCTCCAGTGTATGCTTTTTTCTCTTGAGAGATAGGTGGGTAACCCTCCTGTTTAGCCTGAGGGAGCACATGGGTAACAGGGATAATCCAATAGTCTGCTGCTTGTTTGCTAGATATGCACAGGGGTAACAGGAATAATGTTTCAGTCTGCAGCCCCATATCTCAAGGGACACTGGGAAGTACCTCTAGGCTGTGTTGAAATGCTCAAAATGATCCAAAATAGGTGTTGCACACATATCCTTCAAAAAGCAAAGGATATTTTTGCAGCACGCTATGTAAAGGCACGGCTAAAACAAATTTAATATAGAAAACACACTTGGGTTGATTTATTGCTTGTTTGTTTGATTGGAGTTTTAACGTCGTACTCAAGGGTATTTCACTTACATGACGACGGATTGTCCACTTCACATTGCTCCTTGCCTTATTACGGTGGAAAACCTCGTAAAAACCACCCCCGCTATTGCCGGAGCCACATCTTGCGACTCCCTCATATACCTGAGGGTCGACAGACGGACTCGATCCCGGGAACGGTAAATTGGAGTAGGATTAGGAAGCGCACATGCTACCACTAAAGCCACGGCCACAGGCTGTTCATTTATTAAAGTATTTCACTCATATGATGGAGGTTTGCACAGTGACAACCAGAAAAATGAAATGTTAAATTTAAATATTAAGCTTCATCTGAGGTACTCCAAAGTATTGCTCTTGTTATAGCGATTTTGCATCCCTGGCGTGAGATGAGTTAACCCTTTGTTCACGATGCTGATAGACTTCCCTTTAGTTTGACACCTACGGCGGACAGGCACCTGTGAAAGTGTTATAAAGATGCAGTACATTGAACTCTTGCATTTAGTGGTTAAACTTACTGAGGCAAGACACAGTCACGGATAGGTATAGAAAATTGCTAAATCTTCCACTGGTCCAACAGTAAGATTCAGCAGTTACTAGCCCACAATACATATAACTCGTTCATTAATGAAATCAAGCCTGAAACATGAACAGTCTGTAAATCAGTAGCCATGATGGTATCACAAATCAATAGCTGGTCCATAAATATTTTTACTGGTCACAAACGTATTGAATTGTGCAAATGCTGGTCCTTTCTGAAACAATGCTAATTCTTCAACACAGTATCCCCCTCATACATTAATATATAACAACTAACAGTTTGACTGAGGTTTTACACATGAATGACTATTTTATTTACATATGATCAATTTAGATGACATGAACTGCTGTACAAAACTTCAGAAAGTTGTTTGTTTGATTGGGAAAGGACACTGTGTATATCAGGCTACTTCACTCATACATGTAGGACAGCTTGAATGTCCCAATGGGTGAACGCAACCACCCCTGCTACTATTGACAATATACACAGGCCTCACAAAACAGATTGGCTTCCTGATGCCCCTTAGCTCTGGTAGCACCAGCAACTCCCTCCAAACTGCCCATCTTCATAAATGTGTTTCACAATCACAAGCTCACTTTCTTCGTCCTTAATTGAACCCTTGTCCAAATATCAATTTTCTCACAAACAATAGTGATCTGAAAATAACCAGTAAGAATAAAAGGTCCGTTCAAAGCCGTATTAATTTTTGCTGGTAAGAACTTTCAACACATTCCTGATCTTAAAATGGTTTGGAGAATTAAAAATAATGGCATGTCCATAAAAATTATTCCAACAACAAGAATTATTTTAGTTTATGAAGTACGGGTGATGTAACTTTTTGTTACTCCAATCTCATCAACTGGCCTATCATTTTGGTCTGTTTCCATCATTCCAATCTGTTTGACAACACCCATTCCACTGCTCACGCGACCAAATATGGTGTGTTTCCCGTCTAACCATTGAGTCGGTGCCAGAGTTATAAAAAATTGACTGCCGTTTGTGTTTGGTCCACTGTTAGCCATAGACAGGATACCAGCTCCTAGCAACAGCAAAAAAATAAATAAATAACCAATAATTTCTTTATTTATTTAAAATGTTGAGTTTTTGAAGTGCATAAATTGATTGAGGTTTTTACATGGTACTTCAGCCTTATGACGATGGGGCAATGGCCACCACATTCAACATCATTCAATGATTGGCAACAGAGAAAAGACAGGAAAACAGCAAGACGCATTATAAAAGATGCTGCAACAGATCGACTTCATGTTGCCCCTAAGCTCAAAGAGCAATAAGGCAACAGGAAGCTCCTACCAACCACCATCTTGTATTGATGTATTGTAATGTTAAAATCTAGTTTATCCACTGAACATTTTGATGTAATAAAGCATTAAAGAATCTCTGAAAAAGTAAATATTTCGAGTTTAATTAAGTCATCAATTCAATGTACATTACATTACCTCTTGATGATCACTTAATTAAAGTCAGGTTATCGAGAATGTCAAAAATCAAAATGTGTCTTTTCTTAACTGATTTATTGCGCCAAGCAGTTAATATTATGCTTTATTATGTTAGGCATTTTAAAAGTTCAGAGCTATATAAAAATTTAAAAATACTGAAGGTTTTTTCACTTATAGTGTCCATACTCATTAATGGTAGTACATTGGAGACTTGTTTGATTTTGAGGATGTTAAATTCTTAAAATTTACTTTTGAGTATGTCTGTTTTCAAGGTCATCTTGGCTGACAATTGAGTAAATAACATAAATGTATCTTTATAAATAACAAAAAATGTCAGGGTAATAAACTTCAAGTTCAACTGTTACCTGTGTGCTTCAAGTCTTCGTGCATTTCATCATTAAATTTCTGACCATATATCGATGCACCTCCTCTCCCTAAACAAAACATTTAAATTTAGGTTGAGCAGGCAGGATACCAACTCACAGAGATCAAAACAGAGGAAATCTTGTAAAAACCACCCCCACGCTTGCCGGAGCAACATCATGTGACTCAGTCATATACCACCGGATGGTTGAAGGGTGGATTTGAACCCGTGAGCGGTACAGCGAAGTAAGATAAGTACTAAGGCCCACACACTAACCAGGGCAGCGAGCTGATTATTCTGCTTATTAAAAAAGTTTGTTTGTCTGTTTGATTGGGGTTTAACGTCGTACTCAAGGGTATTTCACTTATATGACGGCAGATTTTCCTTTTCACACAGCACCTTGTCGTATTCATTGGAAAACCAGGAGGAAACCTCGTAAAAACCACCCCCGCGATTGCTGCGAAAGATCAGAAAATTAAAAAAATAAATGCATTGTAAAATTGTAACACTGCAAATTTTTATTTTTTTAAATTTTTTTAAAAGCTGATCTTTATTAGTTTTTTATTTTTCAAATCACACATCATAAGTATAGAATCTGACATCGACAATGTAGTCTCATATAGACATATACACATATACATTGTATCTAACTTAGGTGGCATAAGACATAATCAGAGAAATGTTTTCACAATAATAAAAAAATATGGACAAAATATACACTTGTGTTGTTTGTTTACAATATATGCTACTAGTATGTGTTCCGTGGTCGGCTTTGAAGTGACAGATAAAGTGGTTCCCATTTTGCTAGAAATGTGTATACAGTTCCATCAAAGTTAAAAGAGGAAAATTCTGGTTTCCTGTCTCCTACTGCACATTTATACAGAAAGTTGGGAACAACTATGGACAATGGTATTACATTTTTTTGTGGGATTCTACGTTTTGCACTAAAAGCCCCTTAAACATTGGTGTAACTGTAAGTAAAATGTATGGTAGACTTTGTAAAACATGTTTTATTTATATATTTACACCATACTAAATAAATCAAGTTACTAAAAATTTAAATAGTGCAAAACTCAAACAGCACGAATATACAGAATAAAGTTGTATCTTATCATGGACGCGTAACATTTTAATACAGATTTACTTCAGTGACCTCATTATTCATTGTAATACAATAAATTTTGCATAAACAGTCCACCATATATTTTACTTGGGAGTCCCAACAATTAGGTGGCTTTGGGTGAAAAATGATTGATTGATTGCTTGATTGATTGGTGTTTTACGCCGTGCTTAAGGGTATTCCACTTATAGGACGGCCGTGGATTCCATCAATAACTGACACTAGCACAACCAATTATATGCGACGTGTTTCCATAATGTTGAAAATTTATTTTTCCTCCAGTGCTAAGTAAAGCCCTCAGCCAGAAGATGAGTGGAAATTCTGGAAAACAAACAAACCTTCAAAGAATGTAATAGCAGTTTTGTCAACAGTTTGATACGGCTTTGTTTCTTCCCCTTTACTGCACTTGTAGTGATAAAGTTGGTTGCAAGAAAAACTGCAAATTTACCGATATAACCAAATTTTCAATAACGGTAAACATCCGTGGCCCATAAACATACATCAACACTCTCACCTCTGAACTATAATTATGTCAAATAAATAAGAACGCTTTAATGGTAAATTGGTAATGTACCTGTCCCCGTAGGATCCCCTCCCTGAATCATAAAATCTCGGATAATTCGATGGAATTTCACATTTTTGTAATAACCTCTACGACAAAGTTCAGCAAAATTTCTGCAGGTCATCGGGGCATGTTTCCAATAGAGTTCCACAACAATGGTTCCCATGCTGAAAAATAATAACCAACCGAAAATAATTAAAGAATAAAATAATGCATATCTTTCTGTTGCAACGAGGGAGAGTGGGACTCACTTAATCCCATCGGAAGTACTCTATCAATGTTAGAGCTAAGGAGAAACAAGCTAAAACCATGAATGTGTTTCTAAAATTTAAAAAACCTGTGCTAAGTGGTTTGTCATACTATTATTTTCATTATGTTTCCATGGAAACCAGAAATTTTATTGGTATGACCCCATTTTAAATACTATAGGAATGTAGTTTAGTGTAAGAACAATGTTTCCAAAATTTGAAAACCCTTTGCTAAGTGGTATTGTTTTTATCTTGTTCACGCCCTCTAATGCCTCTATACAGACAGACAGACAAATGGAAAATTTGATTGGAATGACCTCAATTTTAAGCAAGAATGTAGTTTATTGTCAGATAAATGTGTTTCCAAAATTTTGAAAACCCTGCCTAAGCGGTATGGTTTTAAATGTGTTCATGTCGTCTGGTTTACTATTATTATTATGCATAATTATGTTGCCATGGATACCAGAAATTTGATTGGAATGGCCCCATTTTTAATAGGAATGTAGTTTAGTGCAAGACCAATGTGTTTCTAAAATTTGAAAAGCATTCCTTAAGCATTATGGTTTAAACGTGTTCACGTCATCTGGAATACTATTATCATTATTATGTATCATTAAATTTAATTGAAATGGACCCATTTTAAATAGAAATGTAGTTTAGTGCAAGACCAATGTGTTTCCAGAATTTGAAAACCCTGCGTCAAGCGGTATGGTTTTAAAAGTGTTCATGTTGTCTGGTATACTATTATTATTATTATGTTTAATTATGTTGCCATTGAAACCAGAAGTTTGATTGAATTGGCTCCATTTTAAATAGGAATGTAGTTTAGTGCAAGACCAATGTGTTTCAAAATTTGAAAAAACCTGTGTTAAGTGGTATTATTTACATGTATATCTTGTTGAAAATGTAAATCGAAATTTAGTATGTTCTGTTCTGTTTTAAAACACTTCTGTTTTAAACAATACATGTTAATCGAAATTTAGTAAATAGAGGCATTGTTTGTGACAAATAGAATGTATACAAAATTTTGTAAATAAAATTTATATTAGGTTTCCTAAATTAGTTCAATATGGCTAGACTAAGGCATAAGTTCAGCCATCCATAAATTTATTTATCTCATATTATCAATTACTCATGCGCTCGGAATTAGATCTTAAAATAACTAGAATATTTTGGCTGTTTGTTGAGAACAGTCATTTCCCACCTTCCTATATCTATCTCTGCAGTCCCAACATATACATTGCCCCGTGTGCCTGTGATGCAGAGCACTGAGTGACATTGCATCCACAGTAGACCTAAATGACGTCTTACCTTCCCCTTTTTCTTTTGGCCATGTTATATGTCAGGTATCAACAACATAACGCGATGCCTCATTTGCTGGAAGGAAAGGAGCAGTAACTTCGGTCCGGTCATAAAATAAATCCTTCTAGGCAGCTCCAGGCCTCGGTTATAACTACCGAGAATAACAATCTCCTGCGCAGGAGGTAAATTTCGAATTTCGAATTTCGGGATATTGATGGCTGGTTTATGTGAAATATACCCAACAAAGTATCGGAAATGATTGTTACCGAGACCGTATGCCATTAGGCACCTATACACCCGATTTTGAGGCCGGTAGCTGCCTAGAAGGATTTATTTTACGACCGGACCGAAGTTACTGCTACTTTCCTTCCAGCAAATGCGGCATCGCGTGATGTTGTTGATACCTGACATATAACATGGCAAAAAGAAAATAGGGAAGGTAAGACGTCATTTAGGTCTACATCCACAGTACATATACACATGCCCAATTTTCGTGACCACACACGCCGGTCAGCATATTTTTATTATGTTAGTGGTATAGGATTGGTTTCTAACATGCATTACATAGTTTCCTTTTTAGTTGAAAACATGAGGCCACCGGACAACCAACCTTGTTTCCAGTGTAACTGAGGCAGGTTGCCATGTTTTCGGTGGAATGCCTGAAACTGTGTTCACCGCCATGTTGTTTGAAATAATACGAAACCGCCGAGTATGATCACAAAAAAATGCATTTTGCAATATTTTTTATCAATATATTTGGTTTATTGCATTTTAAAATCAAACACAGAACCCTGTTTCTAAAAAAAATGTGTCATGTAAATACCGATTTCCTTTTGTTAAAAGTGTATTATTATGAAACGGCGGCTAATGTAAAGTACTTTTCCTTTGTGAGAAACAGCAACAACAACAACAACAGCAGTGTTACACAAAAGGTAAATCAATTCTCCGCGATTCACTCTTGTGACTTCACATTATAAGTAATTAGTCTCTTCATTTTAATTGACTCACAAACAAACACTTGTTAAATATTTGTCTGCAGATATTTCTTTGTCTAAAAAAAAACAACAAAACAAAACGACTACCGGTAATAATTAGTGGCTCTGACACAGACAGATTGGCTCTGGTTATCTTACTCTATCAGTATTGCATACGCTATGTAATGACGGTACCTGGATCTATCTTACTCTTAGTGTATGCCAATGGACTGCACAGGCCTGTGCTGTCACATTTTCGGGCATAACCTTAAAATCGGTCCTCTAAGCTTTTATGAGATAACCATGATACATTTGTATTTACCCCTGGTTTGCTGATTTTTTAAATGCACAAATGTGCCGTTGTGAAAAAATAAAGCTAATTGCTTGAAATACAATTTTCATTGATTATCGAAGACAAAATTTGTCAAAATCAGTGGCATAATGCGAATTTAGACAAAGACTGCAAACAATTTGTGAAACCTATAAATCGGCCCTCCTAAATTAAGTTTGCATAATTATGGGGAGACCCCGTTCTGTCTGTTCTCCCCAACAGCATAGGTCTGCTGCATTGACTAGATCCAGGTACCGTAATTATATAGGGTAGGCTATACGAACGGTACAGCTGTACCAAAACATGTTTTGTAGATTTAGCTTTTTTATTCAAATGTACACCAAAAGTAAATCTATTTAAACCGAAACAATGACACAAACGTCAGTCGATTGACCTAAATGTTTGATTTTAGAGCTCCTTGCCTGCACTATTCGCTTACCAAGTGTATAGGCTTGCCTGCAATGTAAAATATTTTGTAGCAACTAGCTACCAAAGTTCTCCCACCATCTTTGTTGTTGCCCTATAATATTCCAATGCTACTTAGTCAGATCACAACCATCTGGTACAAATGTAACTGATGATGGTCAGAATCTGTGTCACCGAGAAAGAATGGAAAAAGAGTGCTGACTTAATCTAAAACTAATACTGAAATCGCTAACGTTGCAGATTGTTTGTTTGTTTGATTGGGGTTTAACGTCGTACCTAACGTTGCAGATGGAGCCGTGACTGGTTCATTGGTACCTGGATCTAGCTATATCTTTGTTTTTTCTAGATCCAGGTAACTGCTAGGGCTGTTACATGTACCATAATGTTAAGGAGTTCCTCCATCACCGTCAGGGGTTTAGCCAGAAATCAAAAGTATGGTGTCCAAAATAGCCATTTTGCTTCACTTTTTATGTAACTGGGTGTCCATGTATATGTCCTGCATGTTTCTCAAAACAGGGTGTCCAAGTGAGGCAATTGTTCCATTCAGGGTGTCCAAAGGACAGGTGGACACATCTCTGCCTAAGCCTTTGATCACCGTCATGAGGTAAAATATTCCCACACTCATGGATTATAAGCAGTGGGCAAAGTTGCAAGTAAGACCATTAAAATAAAAAAAATTTAGATTCAGACAAAACATATGTACCCTTGTTAAAATGGATTTGGTTTTCAAAATACAACAGGTGTTTTGAAAGCAGAGTGTGGTCCCCAGTGCATTCAGAGTTTTAATATTCATCACCTGTCATATTATGGTTATGCTACTGTTTATTCTTCAAACTAACCACCATCGTATAAGAGAAATACACTTGAATATGGAAGTGGACATCAACCATGCAATCAGTCAGTCGTGTTATATGATTTGATCCAAACAGCTAAATTCATTATTGGTGATTAAGGTCTACAAACAGACTGGGAAAAAAAATGAGAAATTGACTGTAAATATTACAAAACATGATCTTAATATGCACAGGTGTACTTCTCCAAGTACCTCTCAATCAGTAATTTTCTAACACCATATTTGAAAACACATTCACTCGCTCAGTCACCTGTCATTGATGGCTCTCTGAGTGAGAATCAGTGGTAGATGGTAGCCCTGATGGCAGTCATCTCTTAAAGATTGGTTAAACCACTGTAAAAATATGGGTTTTCTATTCTTAATTTATAATTTCGTACTAAACCAAAATCGTGAAGGTCTATCTTTTTTTTCTTTCAGATCATATATATTTATTATTTTATTATGGCGTTGTCATTGGATGATAAGTTGTTGGGAGAAAAGACCCATTATTACTGCAGTAGTAGTGAGGATGAGGCAGAGGAGGATGGGGAGGATAGACCAGAGGAAGAGCAACAACCAGCGGCGGAACCTTTACCACCTCCAGAGATTAGAGACTATGCTGGAACATCTACAAATGTATATAATAATTTGTTTGATTTTTATTTAATACACTCTGAACAAATTCAGGTCACCTGGAACTGTCTTCATTCTCTTGAATAAAGAACAATTGTTGTTTATATTCAGCTTACTTTCATTAGCCTTTTTATCCAAATGTTTTTTTAAAAAATGTTTGAAGTATATGTACTGCGCCAGTACAGGGATGGAAACAAGGGCTGGTGATCGGTCAAAATGTGACAATAACCGATCACAATTAAGTCACATTTCTATGATAAACAACAATAACAAATCATATTCACTAAATTTAAAAAACCAATAAAAAAATGGAGGGCAGGGGGGGTAGACACGGATTTGAAGACACTGTGTGTCATTCGATTGAAAGTGGATTAAAATAACCATTTGTGGTGTTTTAGATAAGTTATTTTTAAGTATTTGGACAGTAAATGTATATATTTTTTTTTATGTTTGGGAAATTTCTGTGTGGTTGGGGAAGTTTTTACACCTATTTTTCATTGGAAAATGTCCGTTCACAGGTAAAAATAATGGGGTTGCAAGAACCCAGAGTACTCATCGTTATGTTTCTTGGACTGGACCAAAATGAAAACTAAATGGTAATTTACTCATCGTTATGTTTATCGGACTGGATCAAAATGAGCATTGATTGATCATATACTAATTTTCATGTTCACAGACTGGACCAAAAGGAGTACTGAACGACTGGAGAGAATACAAGAAGTTGGAGAATGAGAAACGAGAAGAAGCGGAGAGAGAGAAATTAGCCCTGATGAAGAAACTTTCAATGACCTGCAGATCACATGTAAGAGATTCTGCCACTTTATACTTTTACATAGTGTTATTCAACTTGACCTGTGCTGATTCTAACTGATTTCTTGAAAACCGAATCCTCTTTCCTTAACTGTTATGGCGAGTGGTTGGAGGGAGCTTCATGTTGCCTTGGTGCTCTCAGAGCTAAAGGGGAACAGGAAGCCGATTTGTTTGTGGTGT